>LIAE01007606.1:142576-155615 GCA_002287525.1 Diploscapter pachys
AGGAAGAAGGCTTAGTGACAGTCGGGTTCGAATAACAATGAGAACGGTTTGAAGAAAAGAAAGAGAAGAAGAGAAATAGTGTGAATTGACGAGAGAAGCAAAAGAAATCAGAGGGAGGGAAAGAATGAGAAAAGGGAAGAAAGAAAAAGACCGAAGAAAAATAAGAGAAGAAAAGAAAAGAGAATATGAAACCAAGACGGTTCTTCGCAAGACCGTTATTTAGCTGCCTGCTATTTTCCCGTTATTGTGAGCAGCAATTGCACAGACCTAGGGGTCACTATTTCTTTACTCTTCCCCTCACATATTATTTTCCTTCGAGCCTCTTTTTCGTATCTCGAAGATCAATACTATCTCTCGCTTTCTAAATTTGCACAGCCTTTCCTCTCTCTCTTCTTGGTTCAACGCTACTTGGCGCCCTTCGAAAGAATCTCATTTCTCTGCGATCTCTTGATTTAGAAGACTATTTTGTGCTTCCTTATTATTTCATAGGACTTGTTGAAAAAGCGAGCGGTCTTACAGACAGCAAACAGGAAATCCATGTTTAGACAAGTTGGTTATTGATTTTCAGCAGAAATATTCATGGATTATTTAGTAATAGACGATTCTTTTATTTGAAAATTGTTGAAGCTTATTGAAAAATTTCATACCTCGGCCAATATTTATCAAAAGAATGACTTCTAGTTAGGAAATAGAGATCCTTCATATTGCTTTCTAGATTTTATCGATAGAATTATCTAACTCCTACCCGTTTGCCAGTAGGCAAAAGTTGAGTTCTGATTTACTTCCTCTCCCTTCTCTTTTAAGTTCTGCCTTCAAATGATTGGCGGATGGCTCGAAGGTAAAAAGTGAGATAAGCTGATTTGAAGGATGAGATAAATAAGATAAAATGAGATAGGAAAATGAGAAGCTGCTATTTTGACAAATTATTTTCACGCGTTTTTGATTGCAAAATGTGAGAATAATTTTGCAGCGAATTTTTCGTAAGTTTGGAATGCTCGAAAATCTCTGAATTTTCAAGGAAGGAATAGATGAAGTGTCGAAGTTTTATAAACCATTAAAAAATTTCGGAGTAATGAATCTACCGAACGAGGAAAATGGAATTTCAGCGGAAAAAAAACTCGATTTTATGAGCTCAGCAAATAGGACAACGAGGGATTACAAATTGTTTGTGAATTTGTGAAAATGACCAAATATGAAGGGATTTGTTAGAATTACGACGAAAAGAAGCTGAAAACAAGAGAAAAACAGTTCAATATAAAGAGAGGAAAAATTACAGAATGAAGAAATAGAGAAGAATTAATATGAAAGAATACAATACTAATATGAAGAGAATGAAAGATGCAAAAAGTAGGAGAGAAAGCGAAATATTGCCGAAATATGAGAGAAAAGGAGGGAGAAAACGCTTGTAAACCGGTAAATTCATGAGAATCGTCGCTTTTCCCTACAAAAGTGTCATTGAACTCATAGCAGCCAAGTTTTCAAGCATTTCTACGCGTTTTTCGCGCTCAGATGAACGCAATAATTATAGGTGTTTTTGTTGGGAAGGAATCATGAAACTTGATGAAGAAAGAGATAACCAAAAATAACCAGGATACATTGGCCAGAATGGTCAGATCCTCGAAAGTAGATTCTATTTTGGATATTTTACGTGATTAATGAGCAAGACATGATCTTTCAGATTACCGTTCTGGAAAAGCAAATTTCATAGATCAAGGCAACAAAGTCTATTCTAGTTTATTTATTTTTCTAGATTTTTAACAGGAATTCGTGGAAAAAGATATATCTCGTTGATCAAAATCATGAAATAGTTATAAAATTTTTCACTAGAAAGTGGAAAATAAACTGAAATCAATACCCAAATTTCCCACATGAAAGTTGCGAAATTCCGAAACGTATCGCAAAAATTCGCTAGATAAATCAATTCGCCGTAAGAAAAATGGCCGAAAAGACAGTTGGTATTTGGATTGAAATTCAGGAAATCGGAATATCAGGCAGGGAAGAATTGAGTGTGCGCAGCTGAGAGAAAGTTAGAGAAAAAGAGGAAAGGAAAACGGAAAAAGCAAATCTGATAGAAAAGCAGTCGGAGGGGAAAAGACAAAGAGTGGAAAATAACGATGCGCACTGTTACATAATGGATCAGTAAAAATATCAAGAAGTATAATTTTCTATTTTATAGGAAAAATTTTCAGGAAACTACATGATCTTATCTCAGTTTTCATGATTGATTATTAAATGTTTTGAAATAGTTAGGAAAACATTGGAAGCAGAAATTTCTGCAAAGTTAATCTAAAGATCAAGTAATTCCAAGAAAAATCGAGAAATTAGTTAGGAAGGTTTAAAATCAAATAAAATTTAAAAGAAATGGAAATGCAATTTCCTGTCAAGATTCTTAGCCCCGCCCATAAAATTATAAAGTCAAGCGGCACAGAATAGAATTTGCATAATGTCTTTTGGAAGAGGTAATATAAAAGAGAACGTGCCACTTTTGATCGCATCTAAATCTGCCACTTCTTTCTCTTCCTTAGACTATTTCCCTTCTTCTTTATCACCTCTCAATTGTCCTTGAGGCACGGGATGACTATGTCTCTTAACTTTTTATCTTTTCGCACCTTTTCTTATATTCCTTTCTCTTAATATTCTAACTTTTCCTTATCTCTAGAAGAATGATCAATCTCCTCCTTTCCATTCCTTTTATAGTTTTGTTTATTCACTCGCGCATTTAGGATATCGGAATGCAAATGTAAAGGTGAACAGGGCAAAACAACGACATTATTCATCTGAATCAGAATCGGAAGAGATAAATAAAGCGGAATGATAAATTTGGCATGAAGATCAAGATGTTCTACTTTATCGATTTTATGGTAGATGAAGATTTTTGAAAAAAGTCAGAAAGAATCGAATTTTTAGAAATTTTAGTGAGATGAAAAAATTACTGGTGATTTTTACGTAGAAAGTGATAAAGCAAAGAGACGTGACAATGATACGGAACTCGGACGCGAAAATCAACAGGAAATGAACCTCCGATTAGGCCACTTCACAGTAAAGCTGATTGGGAATAGCGAACTTTGCAAACAAAGAAAAGTGATCTGGGAAAAAATCAAAGAAAATTGCAGTCAGATGTAGAATATTAGTACTTTTAGTATTACTAAAAGATACTAAGAAATCAATTTCAAGAATCAGATTTGAAAGTAGAATATCGTTGAATGATCTGGGTGATTTTTACATGAAGTAGATAAGTAAAAGTAAAAAATAATTAGAAAGATTCTAGTCCCGATTTCATTATCTCTCGATACATTCAAAGACATCCAAAAGCATTCAATTGCATAAAATGCATGATCAGGAAAGAGTAATGGGTATGAGGTAACTGGACAGCAATGCACAGGTAGTTTCCCTGTAATAGAGTAAACGAGTATATCATCGAGCAGATTTCGCGCGTTAGGTCGAGAGTACTCAAAAACTATTCAATCAACTACACTATATAAATAACGCTACTTTTGTGGAGGATAGTTGGTGTTGGTCTACGTGAAAAATCGCATCAAAGGTTGGACAGAAAACTGCTCAAAGTTAGTTTTTCAAAGGATTTCTGGAAATGTTAGATTCGAAATTATTTTAGGTTTCAAGAGTAGCCAAGATAAGAATTCTAATATTAGACATATATTTGAGAATAAATTTTTCGTAGTATCGAAAAAAAATTCGGGCAAGAACCCAATTTTTTAATCGATTTGGCTGATTCATATCTCGCAAGAAAAGGAATACTATTCGCGTATGCATAGATGCATAAAACGGTTGTATCATTTGGAGGAAGACGGAATGAAATGCAAATACCTAACAATTTCGCGCTCGGTTTACTCATCGTCATTTCTTAGATTCGCCAAATTTTACGCCTTATTCCGACCGTTTTTCTACCATTCTGTATCTTTTCTTCTCTGAATTCCTTAGGCTATCTCTCAGATATCTTATGCCGTATCTTAGTCGTTTTTACAATTCTTTTTCTTTTCCTCTCTAAAAATCAAATACGATTTCTCTATTTTCGATTGGGCAATTGATTCCAAAGTGTGAAATCGGCAATGGGAAAAAGTCGAAATGGAACACAGCCGCTGCCACATCACTTTGGTCAAAGAAATGCAAAACGACCCAAAGGAAATGGAGTTTTCTTCTAGCTTCTTAAAATCTCCTAATTTTAGTGCTATCTTCTACAATCTCAAGTCTTTCTTTACCTAAAACAAACTTTTCAAGAAGATGACCATCTGGAAGAAATCCTTATGCAAAATTTGATCAAAGTTAAAAATTAGCATAAAATAAGAATGTAAATATTAAATGAGGTCGCAGTTGATCAGAGCAGTGCAGGAAAAGTGGACACTACAAAAGCTGCTAGAGGCGCAGAAAAAGAGGCTGAGGTCAATTGAAGTGCGCAACAAACAGATGAAAATTCTCTCTCTCTGCTTTTGCCTTTTGATAAAAGAAGAAATATCCGATGAGATTTCTTAGTGTGCATTTTTTCACAGAAATTTCCCTATCTATCTCCTTGCTGAGCCAAGAATTTAAAAGACATGAAAAATAGAATAAAGAAAATGAAGGTAAATATGGAAAAAAAATAAAAGAAAAAAAAGCCTACCTCCGATTGTCTTGGTTTGCTTTAGATCTCGAAGTAACAGGCAAGGAAAGAAAATGACCGCCAGCCGTGGAGATTTCGAAAGAAGTATCAGAATCGAATTCAGGAGGGGAGTAGTGCTGAAAATTCAAAGATTAACATTTTCAAGAGGCAAAACTCGGAACTCACCGAAAATTCGCTGATATCCTCACTTTCGCTACCAAGCAGACTATCGGGCGATGGGGTTCTGAAATGATTATAGAATATGGAAATTTGAATATGCAAAATTCGGAAAGTTGAAATTCGACGATAATTCTCGGGATTTTCGCTGGATTCTCGATACTCGAATTATCGCAAAATCGATCTTCCAGAGATATTCAAGTGAATTTGGTATGTTCCAGCCTGTATTTGATTTCTATCCTTCAAAATAGAAAGATTTTGGATAGTTCAAGATTTAGTCGCCAATATTCACTCGGATATTTGAGAGGCTTGTGACACGCATTTTAATTTCACCCGATTTTATCGCGATTTCCCTTTTCACGCTTCCGACAACGGAGAATTTAGGGATTCCGAGAATTTCGTAAATTCACAAAAATTCCAATTCGAATTAATTTCAGATGAGTTGTTTCGAAATGAAAATTATTCCAAATAAAATTTGGACTTTGAATTTGCAAGACATATTTCTAAATTTCACCTTCTCATAGCCTCTTCGATGACCCTTTTTGTTGCAGCAAGTCTTGAAACAACGGCGTTAGCCAGACGATAGATGAAAACACAGCCATCAATTGAGGTGTAGAGGACGGTTCTGAAATCACAAGCCACTTATTTTGAAAATTACCGTCATGGAATAGCATGGCTAAAGTGTTGCTGATTTATTATGAGGTGAATTCTTGTGAAACCTATTTTTTCCAGAATAGAAAATCTCACTTGCAATCATTCGAAAACGAAGCGGCGGTAGCTGAACTATTAGCAGTCGGAATCACAGCCAAACTCTGACCATTTCGGATGTCGATTAGGGCGATCTGGAAAATTTTAAATTGAAACTAAAAATTTTTTAATTAAAATTACACAACTATCCTGCACGATCGTTAGAGCATACGAGCCAGAGGAGTCGAAGGCAATCTGAAAAAGAAACAATTGATTCAAAATTAACAATATTTTGTATTTTAAAAATATTTTAATAAGTCTACTATTCTAATTTTCGTAATATCAATTCTTTTCCACGCGTAGCTTGAATTTGGAGCGTGAGAAAGGAACACTATCGATGACTAATAACACTATGCATAAATGAGGCGTTACTCATAGACTTTGGGCGTGCAATATTCTTCTCTTGCCAAATTTAATTTAATTACGCAAATGCAATGTTAAACAGATTAAATTTGTTGTCTAATTTATAATGAAACGACTACTATATATCGAGCATATAGGATAATCAAGCAACAGAAAAATCTACAACGACGACCTATTTATTCTGTGATATTCTACGTTCAAAGCAAGCAACGTAATAAGGTAGATCTCTAGCAGTATCAGTAGAATTAAGAATTCATTTAGTCATATTGTCCTTTTGATTCGGGAACTGTTCTCACATTAATCCGTTGTTTCACTTTTCATTACTTGACATAATTATTTTAAATGAAACTCACATTATCGAGTGCGAGTCTGTCATCCACAACGATTCCCCGTTGATTTGCCAGATTCTGCAGTTGTCCCGGTTCGAATGTTCTGATCTGTCCGTCTCCACAGGTGATTGCGACTTTCTGCCCCAACCGAGACTGCTTCATCACCGACATTTCGAATGGAAGTTGCTCTTGGGTGTCGCGAATAAAAACTACGCCTTCCTGAAACAAAATATGGAAATATGAATTTTCACCTTTAACTTAAATAGGAAAAAATTAGTTGTTGACGCAATTTTTGGGATTTCAACGAAATTTTATACAAATTCCTGGATAATAGAGATGATTATAACTAACCGCATCACTATCAATTCTCCACTGAATCATCAATCTGTCCAAACCGGACGTGTACAAGTACGCATTCGCAGAGCCTTCAGCAAAAAGACAGCTCGTCACAGGAGAATGATGCTCCGAGAGAACGTAGATCGGTTGATAGGAACTGGATCGTCGGAAGATGTGCACGAAATGGTCAATGCCGCTTGAAGCGAGAAGTTGCGGGTATTCTAAAAAGTTTCCTATGCGATGAAACGTTTCCGAATTTTCTTCTACCTTTGACTCTGAAGTCGCTATACGCCAAAGCAGTGACGGTGCCTTCATGAGCAGCAATCGAGTCGAAGTGAACGCAGTCCGGGTCGGTCAGATCGACCAAATGCACGTGCCCATTGTGAGCACCGGCCACCAAATGTTGTCCATCTGGAGAAATTCGCAAGCAGCTCAATCCAGTTGTAGCCGAAAGAGGGGCCGAGTGAATACTATCGATCAAGGCCTCATAGTCATCTTCTAGAGGAATGACTTTGATCAAATTTGGACAGAGCAGATTTTTCGAAGACTGAAATCCTATTTTCGGGAAAAAAAACTCGGAAAATTAGAGACCTGTGCCAAATTGGCCGGATGAAGATTCCAGATTTTGACGGTTCCATCCCTTCCTCCAGTGATGAACGATTCACGGGGTAAGTAGTCGAATTGAGGTGGGTAGAACTGGAAGTTGACTTTACTAGAATAGAAAAATGAAAACGTCAAACCTGAATATCGCTGACAGTTCCAACGTGAGCTTGGCTTGTTCCTCGGAACATCCAGGAAGCATCTTCTTTCCGGTAGAACACAAGACTTCGATCCGCATGCGCTACGATCAGATCATTTCCAGAGTCGGATTTGATTGCGCAGACGGAGGCGCTTCTGAAGAATTTAAAGATTGGGGAAAACGATGAAAATTTTACCTCGCTCCATTAGGAACGTGCCGAAACTCCGAGAATGAACTTGGGTCTTTGACCATCGAAGGATCATTTCCAACAAAGAGCGGACATCGCAGCTCGTCAGCATGGTTCAAGGATTCGGAGTCGATCGACAGAATTCGAACTGATCCGTCGTCGAAGCCTATCTGAAAGAGACGTTGCTCTTGAAAGAACGGTAGAAGTTTCGTACCGCAACCCCAGATCCAGTTAAGGATAAACAAGTCGCCAGCAATCCTTTATCCACCCATGTGTAGGTCCGGACGAATTTTTTGTTGACGAGCTCGATAACTTGCCCATCTTGACTGGCGACAAGTAAACGCTGTGGCGAGATGAACAAAGCGTCGATGAAGACGAGGGAGCGTTTGTCAGCGAGGATAGCGGATCGCATCTGAAAGTGACTTTCATTAGATTTCTCAAGGGAAAAATAAATAATTCTCACATTGAAGTCCCTCTCCTTATCGACGTAGTCAGGCGACGAAGGTAAAGTCCAGTACTTGACGCTCTTGGCTCCAACACTTACGACTTGGAGGCTATCGGGAGAAACCGCTAGAGCTCCAACCTAAATTGGAGTTTCCTTTCAAAGTCAAACCGAATAATTTACCGGTCCAGAAATCTTCCCTTGAAAGACGGATCGCGTCTGTCGCCAGTCCCATACGACCAAGTGGCCGTCCAGCTCACCACCAGCGGAGATCACGAAGTGGCCGTTGTTCGTAAATTTCTGAAGGAAGCAACTTTTGTCAAGGCTACAAAATTTTGCTTACAACTGCCGAAATCGTGTTGGAGTGCATTTGAAGTTCTCTAATCTGATGGCATCCCTTCGGTTCAGCTTTCGAACCGTTATCAACTATTTCCCAAATCCGAACGCAGGCATTAGAGCCAGACTGAAAATGTGCAATTCCTTTGAAAATGATTGATTTTTCTACCTCTCCAGTAGCGATGTATCGTCCACACGCGGAAAAGTCGAGTGTCGTAAATTCGATATTCCGATTTCTTAAAGTCCCTTGAATGTGAGATTCTTTGCCGAATCCGTTCAAATTGGACACAACGATCGTGGACTTTCTAAAGGCATTATGTTATGTGTTGAGATACACATTTATGATCATGGGAATGAGGCAATGAATTATAATGGTCCACAATGATAAGGACTATGATTTGTGACTAATCATAATCAACCATTGATCAGCATCATCATAAAATAGCCGCTAAATTTCGAAAAGCTTACCCGGCCAAATAAGCGACTTTCTTCGTCCTTTCATTGACGGTAATTCCAGATGGCGATAAAGGGGATCGGCCTATCAGACGCTCCAAACGAGCCTGAAATTAGCATACTAGACATAGCCTATGAGAAAAAGGTCCCTTATGATACAAGGCAACGCTACATATAAATAACCATAAAGCAGACTAATTATGGCTTGAACCTTTTCCCAAACAATGCTTCTCATTGCCTTATTGTTGTGTAATATTCAAATTGTGATGAAGCTACGTTCATTCAAACACCCTAGACTGACAATTGTCTCTCGTAAAATATTCTCGTTCATTAGCTTTGACAAGCCATTGACACGGAATAAAGCGTTCTTAAGGCGCAAACTTATTCAGGATACTGATAAATTGCGTTTTCTCCCATTTCTATTCCGACAAAATGCTTGTTTTATTCGGTTCTTTGGCATTTGTAATGCAAGCTTGTACTAATACGCAATACATTTCGCGTCATTCTCGATATAACAATGTAAAATGTAATGTTTTCATTCTTTCCGTGCCGAAATCAATGCATTTCTTCCATTTTCTCTCTCCGACCAATGTTTTCCCTATCAAATACCTTAACCTTGCAAACCTAAGCATGCGCATCTTTCGCCTTTTGAATCACAATTAATTCAGCATTCGAAGGCTTGGATTCCACCATGTGACTGTACTGATCGCGAAAGTCGTTTGCATAAATTAGGCAGGAAATGGGCATAAAAAGGTGAAAGTGAAATGGGTTTAAATGAATTTGAAATCGGAATTGGTCAAAAACCCTAAAATAGCATCAATAAAATTTCATCTCATGATTTTTGTTACATTTTGATAAATTATCTAAAGTTTGCATGTTTACGAAAAATGTTCGTCAATTCCCAGGAGTTTGTTTTCGTTTACAGTTGATATTTCCTGTGCGCGCGTTCTGCTATCAAGTTTTCACAAACGAAAAATAAACAAAAATCGGATGGGGTTGATTTTCTGCCACATTGATTCAAGATCAATCGTAATTTTGCTCCTTCATAAAAACAAAATCTTTGATAAAGCCGAAAACTTCAGAAGAATCAGCTCGTACTGAACTTTTTCAATCTAATTCAAACGAAGTCTGTCAACACTCCAATCAAAATGATTCGTAAAGATCCGATCAACATTTTTCGTTAGACCCGAAAATCTCGAAGAATCCACACATTATGACTGCTCCATCGCCGATTCAAAGAAAATTCGTCTATTTTCATCTGCTGATTCATGAAAACCTCCAAAATCTCGCCCAAGTCCTCTAAGCCTTCGTTGATACAATTCTGCTCGATAGTTTTTCTCGAGTTCTTTTTTCTTCCGGCGCAAATTCAGCATCATTAGCTGACCGGTGCGCGCGCGCGAGTCAACGAGGCATCGTGAAGCCGATAGAGATAACGGATAATGAAGAGATTAAAAAGAGGCTCGAAAGAAGAAATAGTATAAAATAGGCGCATGAAGAAGCTAGAAAAGGAAATATTATGGGAAAAGAAGTCAGAAATGCGCTCAACAAACAGTCCGAAGGTGACAATCCCTTATAGTCGAGTGGTGAAGCGAGAAATACGCAGATAAAAGATTAGAGCTACAGATAAGGAGAAGCTGAGAAATAGTAGGAGGAATGAGAGGGTGGCTGTCGAACTTCTCAGTCGTCTCAGTTCTACAATTCGCACTTCAGCTTGATGGATGATTGTAGAGGCAATTCACACCAGTAAAAGAGATGAGAGCAGCGTAAGCCAAAAAAAACAAGGACCTTGATTCGATGATAGTACTGATTTTGTAAAGTTATGGAGATTTTTCAGATGATTGTTGCAAACGATGGCATCAACGATTATTTTTAGCTGAAGATGATCTTCAAAATGAAGTGCTCTTTCAATCTATCAAAATCTCCAAAATTAATCAAATTTTACAAATAAGGCCACTTTTTCACAATCTCTATCAAAATTTTCCAAAAATGTGTCCCGAACCTGCCCTATGAACACTAGATTTCCTAAATCCTTCCCAATTTTCTATCTATCGGAATGAAATCCGATCAGCTCCAATACGTATCTCAATATCCACTCTGTTACTCGGCAATGCATCGTTTATCCGTCTGGTACGAATTCCGTCTGCAAATGCAGAGCGCGCGATAGAGCCTTGTCCCAGATGATATCCATTACATCGATTTAGATTTGGATAGGAAAAGAAAAAGCTCAATTTATCCGAAACTTTACTGTTCTAAACTAGGAACTTGAAAATCAATAGTTTTCGAAAGAAAATCGCCTGAATAAATGACTACTTTCCTAGCTGCCAATCCAAGAGACGCAGAATTCTCGAAGAAAGCATTTCGACCAAAAGTTGAATCACTCATTTGTTAGTTCAAGTTAATCCTGCATTACTTTTTTGAGAAACTTCTTTTTCTAGATTACATTCTAAATTTTTCCCCATGATATTCTCAATCAAATCTTTCCCCTTATCAATCCAATATTTTCCTCCCAAGTTTTTTTCTTCGTCAATAGGCGTATTTACATTATGCGAACACTGCGCAGCGCCTCACTCCTTTCCGTGTACATATTAGGTGATTCATGCCCAAGAAAGGATCTGAAAAAGGCCTACGGCAAAGTGAGGAATCACTCCCGTGAACAAACTGAACAAACAGCTGACAAAGAGGTCGATCGACGGAAAATACGGGGCAAATGCACGCAAGTCGCAAAAATTGACACGCTCGACCGGATCAAGGAAAGATAATCCATAAGTCAAACGACGTTGTTTTTCGTCATTCAATTCCTTACAGGTAAACAACCATACTATACGAATCAGACGAGCGTAAAGTTAAAAGTGCAGAGAGTAACGAGTTTTCTCCCTAAAATTTCAACCTCATTCTGGAAGAATTCCATATGAAAAACTAGGTCCAATTAATTTTTCACAATACCTCACAGGAAAGATTAGACCACCAGAGCCGAGAAGACCCTAGATGGCAATCAACTCTACGTCAGTTTTCGGAACAAGCTTCTCATGAAAATCGTAGCCAGTCATTTTTTAAAAATTTTCTGGTCAAAAATCTATTTTTCTGATACGGGAATTTTCCTCTTGAGGTCTGTATCCTGCGTCCTGACCTCTAATCATAGTAACTTGAAGCTAGAGGAGGAGATTATCTTTCAACTCTGAGATATCATATTTTTAAAGCGTCAAAATCACGAGAAGCTAAAAAAATTAACTATTTTCTTCAAGACATATTTCCCTTCATGAATAGATAATCCGTATCAAAATGATCTACACTCTATAGTTCTAAATCAATCAGCCCTTGCAGAAATGATATGCATCCGAATTATCTTTGTTTCCCCTCAAGTTTTACGCGCTCTTCTATTTTGCCCCCGATCATCATATCCAATATCAACCTAATGGAGCGAAAACTTTCGAATCAAATTCGATATCCAATCCGTTTTCCAAGGTCTATTCTCTAACACAGACCGAGTTCAACCTTCAAAGTTTCTTGCTAAAATCATAGACACTCGATTCTAATACCCATCGAGCCTTATCAATGTTATCAGTATCAAATCCATGCATGTCTTTCATCGTCTTTTGTCTCTCGTATCTTTCTCATCTCTCATATTTCCCTACTTTTCACGATTCTGAAAATTATCGATTGGCTGGTTGAAAATAGCGCTAACATTCTTCCACACTGCTTCGAAAGCGGCGCTTTTCAACACATTTATTACCGAGAAAGGTCCGGGAAAGAATCGAGGAAAAAGAAGCGCTAAAATTGGCACTGGCAAACAATCAGAAGCACTCCGGCAGCTTTGAAACTCCCAAATGGCAGAGCCATTTTACAGTTCTGTCGAGAATAGCACAATAGAATGTGTACACAGACGAGGGGAATATAAATGTGTGGAAAATGAAAATGCAACCGACCGACCGATTTCAGTACTACTGAATGACGCCATATATTTACCGTTGTTTGTTAGGAAAAATCAATAACTGCGGCTTTTAGAAGTGAAACTTGGAAAAATGAGAAATAACAAAAAGTTTATCAAATCTCCACCCTTTCAAGTTTTCTTTAGGCAAAAAAACACGAAATTTTGAGAATTCTAACCAAAGTGATATTATTTTGCATTTTTAGAGAGAATTCCTTGAAAAGACGTGTAAAATCTTGATCCAAAGAATGTTTCCTCCGTTCAAAGTCTCGATTTCATTTCTTTAATGTTTCGATCCAATTCACGTGGGCAAAGATTGTCGCGAAGTCAAGTAGCAGCAAAGCACAGCCTTAAGAAAGAAATCCGCTCGGTGCGCCAGAAATCGGGAAAAATTTCGGACAAAACCAAACA
>LIAE01007606.1:155647-168573 GCA_002287525.1 Diploscapter pachys
CGGACAAGATTTTTGCAAAATCAATCGAGAATAAGCATTACAAATATAGTACCGATTACATTGTGATCCGAGTGAAACAAGATGATGCTTACTTACAGCGCAATTTTACGTCAAATCAAGAGAATCAACAAAAATCCCCGAGTCCATGGAAATGAATGAATGTGGATGTCAAATTTCAATCAATCGAATAAACAAATCAACGAAAAGACAGAAAAGACTCACGTTTTCGCGCAGATCCCGACTCATTTAGACCGAAGAAAAATCGTCGTCGATTCGTCAAATTTAGGAATAAATCAATCGAGAATCGTAGAAAATAGGAAATTTAGTGAATAAAAATCGATGAAATCGAAACTCGATCGGTGAAAGTCGTGGAAGAAGCAAAACTTGAAACTTCAGTCGATACTTCTGAAAGTTCAAACAAAAATTCTTTTGTAAGCGAAAAAATCATTGCGGGTGTGTGGTGGTGAAATACTCTGCGTTCATGGCGCCACAAGTGTTAAGGAATAGGAAAAGTGACAGAATCGAATAACCGGAAACTTGGAATTTTCAAAGCCTATAATGAAATCATTGGAAGGAATTCATAAAAATGAATACGCTCCCCATATTTGGCAAAAAAATCAACATCTTGGAAAGTATACCTATTCTAAGGCGAAAGTGTATTGATAAAAATGAGATAATTTTTCTAAATAATCATTGAATGAAATTTGCGAAAAGTAAAATAATTGCATTTTAGATTCTATAAAGACCGGAATTTGGAAAGCCTCCTCGGTTTGACCCAATAACTTTCCGCTTCATAATGAAATTGGTCATTACTCTACGTCCTGCAGTTTTTCGTGCTCGATATTTACGGAACGTACACAAAAAATTGCAAGGATGAAGTGAAAGTAAAGGAAAAGCTAGATTTACCTCGAATTTCTATTCTACATACAAACGGCTCATAAAGCGTCGAAGTCGTTGGTTGAATCGTTTCTTGAACCGGGGAATGTACGATTCATGCAAATGCGCTAGGGACCGCGCCCAGGTCGGCAACTGAACCAGGCCTACGCCCAGGAAATCCCATCATAAAACGCTCGAAAGCGGCAGGTATCGTCTGAACTTGAGAACAGATAAAAACCCGTGAAAAATCGTTTATCAAAGGAAACTGCCGACAAGTTAGCTTTATGAAACATTTTGTAAAATAACAAGGAAAAAATCCAATGTAACATGAAATTCGAAATGAATTGAAGAAGAAAATTCAACGGAAAAGTAAGGAAATGTTGAGAAAAATTAGAAAGAAAGGCGCTTTCCAAAGAGAAAATTTTAAAATTAATTGATTCGCTCGAAATGGGAATTATTGAAACGTGGGTGTGGAAAATGAAAATGAAATTGAACTGGAAAATGATTGAAAAATGAAAAAAAAAAACCGTCGAGAATGAAAACCAATAAACTGCGGGATTAGCGGTGTGCGAGAAAAGGCGAAAAGATACCAGAAACAAGCGAATCACCACAGCAGTGGAAAAATCGAACGGACCGTCTTTGCTATCTGCTTTCTTTCTCTCCCTTTCCCACCCTTTCTCCCCTCTTTCTTTCCTTCTCGCTTCTTTTCCCCCTCTCCATCACTCTCATCTCTCGCACCAGCTGGACTGTGCAGAAGCAGTCACCAAGCTGTGTGCGGGCACAAGAAATTGGGAAGAGGGGCGGGGCTAGAGCGAGAGAGCACATAAAGTGAAGAGAGAGAGGAAAAGAAGAAGAGGGAGAAATCAAGAGTGAATGAAATGAATATGTGAATGAATGAAATGAAACCTCATTCAGAAGTCAAAAGTAGGATCACGAAGACGAGAGAAATAGTAAGGGGAAAGAAAGAAAGAAAGTAATAGAAGAAAGTCAATAAAAGGATTTTCACAAATCTTTTACAAACAAAAATTTTTTTTAAAAATCACAAAATTATGATCAAATTAAGAAAAATCGATAAAGACGATTTGAAACTTAGCTGCGTATGAAATTGATTATTTCGAAATTTTTCCGAACTGTGTGTTGGAAAGTGAGAATTGAGAGAAGTAGAGAGACAAAATTAGGTAAAATAAGAACTTACTTCTTCGGAAGAAAGTAAAAGAGGCTGTTTGTGTGAGAAAGGAACGTTGAAGAAAGAAAAGTGACAGTCAAGAAATAGAACAGAAAAATGAGAGCGCCTAGAGAAAAATACTTTGTAAGAATTCTCAGAGAAAGTGAGTGAATAATTGCATAAATTCATGCAGAGGTGACGAAGACAAAAGAATCGGTAAGTTAGCTGCGAAATAACAGGAAAAATCAAGAGGCAGTGAAGAACGAAGTTTGCCAGGCTGGTACGGAAATAGTGACGAAAGTTGGAGAGGAGAAGAGAAAAAGAATTAGGTAAGTGGCAGAAAGTCACTCGACTGGCAGCTAGCGGCTAGTTTAGTGGCTACAAAAAGCAGAGGAAAGGCAAGAGAGGAGAAAGGAATTAGAATAAAGCCTGCCCGCGCGTAAATGGAATCGCGCCGTGAATCACTCGGAAAGTGAATTCTCCGAAAATCTTATCGAAAGACTATATTGGAACACGCCTACTTTATGAGAACTTCATAAGCTTCATAAAGATTAGCTGATTTTATTCAATGTAAATGCCATTTTTTATAAATACTCGAAGAGAATTATTCTCGAGTCTTATCTGGAAGAGTATCAGACCTAGCCTACTTTATGACAGGTTCATGTAATTTCATGAAGATCAATGTTGTATCGTGAAATCAGAATACATTATTCATTTCATGAACAAAGCCAAAAACAGGAGTTACCAATTCACATACGAAATTAGCCAGGTATCAATGTTAGCTAGTGGAGTCTATATAAAGCGAGAAAATCAGCAATCGTGATTAACCAACATCAGTGTTAACAGCTATCATCAGTGATCGTCAGATTCTATCGATATTCTCTAGTGGCCACGCTCACTCATTCAATGCTCTTGTCGATGAATAAACCTTATTTTTCCACTCGTGTTGTTCTAATGAAAGATCCTAAAAGATTGACTCGCATCACTACACAAAAATCAACAAAATCACACGTTTCTTGAAGAAGGCAATGACTTTATATGCATGTAAGGTGTAAATGGAATAATGCTGAATCACAAACTTAATTTTCTTAATTTTATCAGAAGTATATGATAGATTCCCTCGATGCTTTTAATGGAGAATCAGAAGATATCTTAAGGAAATTTACACGAAAATTGAAGATTTCTGTAAACTGGATAACCTTGGTTATTCATTTGCATGAAAAACGCTAATTTTTCATTCTGTCAAAGTAAAGTAGAGTAAAATGTCCGAAAATTTCGAGTAAGGTAGTATTTTCGGAGAAGAAAAAAATATGAATAGCAAATGATGTTTCCTTTTGCATCAACTAAATAAAGTGAAACACAAATTCGCACATTTTCAATAGCTACGAACTAACATCTCAAAACTGACTTTGAGAAATTCGGAATTTTCAAGTCGTGTCTTCCGAATTTCGTCAATATCTAACCTTGAGAATTGAGAAATGGAACAAGTAATTGATCGAAGGAGTAGGTAAATTGGAGAAAGTATAGAGAGTCAGAAAATAGGTAAAGAAGAGAAGTATGCAAATTTCAGAGAAGGCAGAGAATTAGAATAGGTAAAAAAATTCCAAAAATTTCAAAGAATTAGAGTATGAAGGAGAAGTGTGCAATTCATGAGATGATAGGGAATTAGAATATATAGGTGAGAGAGTATGCAAATTTTAGAGATCTGAAAGAGTTAGAATAGGTAGAAGTAAGTTTAGAACCGGAGGAATGAGGGTATGAATATGAATAGGACGAACGCTCGGTGAAATCCGATACGTACAACGTAAATTTGCCGCTGCAGACTGCCTCCTGAACACTCAAAATGTAGTACACGAATGCGCGCAGAGCAGAGAAAGAACAACATAATATATTGTTGCAATATCGCTATTATTATTATTGTTAGACTATTTTAAAATGATGGTTTTGATGAATTTAAAATACCATGCAGTTTTATAATCAAGATAATGAAGTGAATTTTGAAATCAAGAAACAGATTTTTGTATAACGTGTGATACCTATGATTTTTTTCTCGAATTTTTAGTTGACTATTTTGGTCTTCTTCATCTCAATAACAAATTGATTTCCTAACATATATATCAATCTGTTTTTCATCTGCATGTTTTGTGATGCGAATAGATATTCGGCTAAATCTACTTACAAATTCATCTACTTTCGATCCTTTCATTCATCTCCAGATCATCCCTTCCATTTTATATCCGATCCGAATGGATTTGGATTATCCTAAAGCCACTTTCCTCGTTCCCGCCTCTTTTGGTATCCGATCCGTCAAGTGCAGATATGGTTTAGTAGTCGACGAATAGCGATAAAACGAACAGACCAAAGTTACGCAAATTTTTTTCATCTTTGTTCATTAAAATACAGAATCATAAACTTACCAGATTTGTACCAGAACGAACAAATTACATACAAGAAAGTTTCACTTCCAATATAGATAGATATGATGAAATATTTGCTGATGGTTCATTAGAGGATCGTACTTGTTCCTTGGAAGCTGATTTTTGCTTCTAAAATAATGTTCATCATTGTGCGAAAAGAGAACGAAAATTTGAAGAAGAGAAAGAGTTTGAGGCCTGGGGAATTTGGATTAATAGTGGAGTGGTTAGTTAGAACTCTGTGTGGCTTGATATACTGCCAAAAGTGTTTTGACAAGAAAAACGATGCATACAAACCAATAAGAACGATTCAGAATGTCGACGAGACAGCGATTGTTCTGCAGAAAGAGTTCCATGTCTTTCATTGCTCAATTACGAAAAGTCGATAACGACTTGCTGCGTTCTGAATCAAATTATTTGTTGTTTGAATCTAAATGAAGCAAATCAAGAATATCCTAATTTTAAGATCGACTAATAACGCAAAATAACTTCGGTACAATAATAATTGAACCATCAGATAATATTGTATTGAATTCTCCTAATGTTATCCTGTCAATTTTGCCTCTCAAGAATTAATATAAAAATTCATTAATTTTGCCGTTTTCATGTTATCATGTACCGAACTTCCACAATAGTCTAACTAAAAATAAAGACATCAAAAATGATCAGAAGCATAACAAAAGATTTAGCCACTTAAAGCCAAAAACATGAAGCGATAGGATTAGAGAAATATCAAATAGTGTTGTAATAGATATGAAGCCAGCACAGACTTGCCTATCACATTCTATAAGAGGTTAATGAAGTTAGAAACTGAGTATAAAACAGTACTAGGGAGGACAATCGTCCGAAACCCTTTGCGACCTACCCCCAGTATATTTTCTTTATAAATATCTCTCTCCAAGCTGTAATTAATTAAAAATTTTACCAGTGCGGCCTGGTTCATAACGATGAATTCGCTCGCGCGACCTACCCCTATAATTTATTTCCGTCTGACGAAGGTGCTTCTTAGGGCTGCTATGAATAAAAAAAGATGGCACCAGAACAGAAACATAATTGATCTAACTGATATCATCCCATTTGACCATTTTATTGCTGTGAATTATTCTCTATAAGGTCTTGAAGAAGAAGCATTCAAAAATAAAAAAATAAAAAATTCTCGATTTCCTCAGCCTCACATTTATTCATTTTTCCATTTTATTTAGCATAAGCCCCCGTTTTGTTGAGTGCATTAATGTCAACAGCCTAAATTGGCTAGTTTCTTGCTAAAAGTCTTTTTCGATTTATCGTATTTCACATTCTTGCGACGACGATATTGCTGCTGCTGCTAGAGAAGAGGGGATAATTAATTTTGTCCCTTGTCGATATCGGCCCGGTCGAATTTCGTCCCGTCGGATCTACTTCCCGCGTCCTCCGTCGTCGTTGTTTTTTTCTCGTGGGTAATTTCGTATTTTGTATTAGGATCTCGAGGCATCCATATTATATAATGTCGTCGCGTCATGAGAATGTCAAAAATCCCTGCGTTCGTACTTAAATTTGGATCGTTCTCATTTTACGACTGGCAATTATGCCGCGTGTAAAATCCTAGGTTTATTCTTCTGCTCAAATTGTATTCTTCTTAGTAAAGTGAGAAGTTCATTTTTGAGTCAAAGTTTTCGCTGACTGCTCAAAAATTGACTCGCCCACGGACAATCCATTGATGCAATCGACTCAAGAGCTTAAGAATTCGATTTGTACGCATAGTTTTGCGTCAAAGTGGGTATGTTTAAGGTCAGCCATACATCATTTTACTGATAAGATCTCATGTGGTATTAGCGCGTTAATTTGTATCTTTGGGTTAGTTTTTACAGACTCAAATCTACTAAATGCATCTTATTTTCTGCCTTTCCAATAATGACCCATATTCATTTCGTCTATCTATTTTGCCTATTTATTGAAAATTATGGCAACTACATGCAAATGAGCGAATTATGGGGAATTCATTTGTAGCTTATTTACATTCGTTCTTGCTTCTTAATCAAAAATCATCTTCGTATATAATTTTGTATATCTATTTTCTCAATGTATATTAGAATATCGGAACTCAACTCGATAGTGCGAATTCGAGTTTAATTTGAACATTTTTCAAATTTAGATCCTTGATGAGCATTACTTTTCATTTTATAAAATTTATCTTCCAAAATATCAAATTTTTCATTGTATTTTATCTTCGATTCGTTTTTAGTGGTCTGCTTCTTTCTTCCACAAACAGCTTGCTTCATTATGTATTGAATTGTATAAAAACGAGCGGGAGGATAGCGAATCATTGGCATGTGCTTGAAGGTCTGGGGCGAAAGCGAATCGTTAATAATTCATGTCCACGTCTCCCGTAGTGTGAGAAAATTTAAGAATCTAGTCTCCACTTCCCGCTCGAAATCCCATTCCATTTCATTACCGTCGTCCACACGTTCATTGGCTTCAGAAAAACCACGGTCTGAATGACTTTTTCTAGTATTTTTATGAGAAAATACTAAAGGTCGTTTAAGGAAACCCCCAAGTTCAATTCTTCATTCCAAGCGCAGTAGTTTTTCATCAATGCTCCAGAAAAATGAGCGATTGAGCGCCTTTAGAATTTTTGATAGGGCAATAATGAATTTGAAGTCGCATGATGAGTCTCATAGTTACGTTCATTAATCAAGCATGAAAAACCCATCTTGAGAATTTTCAGAAATTTCCAAAATCTTGGAATCATTCATTATGATGAGCTCAATTCGACTTAATGTCCCAGAAAATTTAGAACTTGAGCATCTTGCCGGAGAACTTCTAGGCTTCTGGTAGAAATGTTCATCTTTCATTCATTCTTCTCCCACTCATTCTTCCAGCACGATTATCACTATTCCGTTGATTAGGCTGAAGACTGATTCGATTTATCCAGCGTGTTTTTGCAACCCTCACGAATTCTCACACGCCCAGTCATCCAATTACGGACCCCGGAAATGTTTTGTGTCCATCCATATTTAGTCCGACTCGCAACACTTTTCCAGAATAAAGACCACTCTTGTTTTGCAACGATAAATCTAGTCTCGTCCGCAATTAATCTTTCAATTCACGACCATCTTGCATAAATTCGAGGATTCTAGATTCATTCTCTTCATTGGATCATTTCCGTATCAATTGGATCAGTCCCCATACTCTCCCTTGCTCATTTCATCTGTAGCCTACTCGGGCATCTATAAAAGCTCTGAACTTTCAAGGTTCAAGTGTCCATTACATCATAACTTCGATGACATTATAAAATGAGAGCGAGGTTCAACGTCTTGTCCGAATCAAACTGCAATAACTCGACGGCATATCTATGCAATAAACGGACTCCTCGAAATAGGTTCATGCGTAGTTCGAAGATAACGTTGCGAATTAGCTTTGACGTACTAAGCCACGTGTGAATATCATTTTTTGATGACTAAATCATCCTTCTAAAATATTTGACGAAGTATCACATCATTTCAACTCAAAATGGCTATATGATGCTCAATCTTCAAACTGATGACAAGGTGTGGTTCGTCATTCTTGATCGTTCTGATTTAGTCAGCGTTGTGCATTCATTGCTGCACGAATCTACATAAAACGCAAATTTCTGATCTCCGTAACAATCTTCGCTTTAGCTTGTAACAGAAGGCTCTCCTATTTTCAACCGATCAAACCGCTATCCGGCTGCATTTGCCCTTCCTCCTCCCTTTCCCGCCGATGTCTCATTTTTCACCCGTGCTGCTCTTCAAACGGGGTCCTCCTTTCTTATTCGCTTATTTCCTATTTTCTCACCCCTCGATGTTTTGTTTCTTTCGCAAGTATGAGCAAAAAATCGTCCACTCCACTTAGGAGTTCTTCAGAGTCTTTGGTTTTTCTTCAGCAGAAGTACCAAATTTGGGTATTAGAGATCATTTTAGTGATACGAAATTAGCCCAACCTACTTTCTCTTCATTAGGAATCCAGAATTTCTGACCGGAAGAAAAATAAAGCCAGCCCCGTTTTAGATATCGTAGTTGGCTCCATAAAATTTTAACCTTTGTGCATTCTCTCATATTATGTCATTTTGTTTACTTGTAGCTTCAACTTCCAACGGCATTCCATGATGTTTCATTATCTGATTGGCAAACTTGCAACATGCAAAACAATTTCTTTCTCTCTGAATATTTCAACTTTTCGTTGATTCGTAATTCCATCGTTGCATGAGTTACTCTTCTCTTTTGAATAATTCTTGAAGAAATAGTAAGTTTTTTTTTCATATTCAATGTGCAAACAATCGTGACCATCTCATTTCCATCTTCAAAGATTACAATTTTAGCAAAAATGAGAAGAAAATCGTTTTTGAAAGGAATGTTTGGACTCTCTAAAATGATATAATTCTAATTCCGGCTCAACCCTAACTTGCATTCGTTTGCTCAAAAATTTATTGCTTTCTTTTTGGCGATATTTGCTTTATTGTCATTTCTAAAGGAAGACAAAGAATGTGCATTGTTGTTGCATTTCTGCATTTGTGTTACGTGGGCGCGTCAGTTATCACTAGTGATTAACGATCGAGAGTGATGTGTTTTTCCTCTCTTATTTGCGACCCCCTAATTCGCTTAAAAATGCCGAGCATAATTGTCACTCTGTTTGCTGCATAGCTACCTTGAAGATCTAGACAAATTTCGAAAGAAAGGTATTTGAAATACCTACTAAATTAGGGAGCTTCATTTTCTAATCTTTGAATCACTATGAAATCAGATCAGGAAATTATCCTTCCTTTCTGAACGATTTATTTCCTGTATCGAATGGACTTTACATGATAGAAAGTAGCGGCCAAATGAGCTGCAATTTCACATATTCTGTTTTAACTTGATCATTTTCCGTACTGTAAAGTCTTACTTCTGTCCGCTTATTATTTTGCCATCTCAAATTCTAGATATTGTCTTGTTAAGAAGAAGATCTCGTAGTCGAAAAATGTCGATTTTCCGTGCCATCTTGTTGAACAATTTGATAAAGAGACAGTGCACTATCAAGACTTATCAAAAAAATTTTGAAGAGATCACAAAAATCCTCATTTTCCAACCGGCAATACTTTTTCCACGATAAAAGTGCACATTTCTTTTTTATTTAATTGAGCATTTAGTCGTCTATTTTAGCGCATTAGTGCACGTTTTCAAAATTTCTTCTTTATTGAAATTTGTTGCTACTGTATTTGACAATAATCCCATATAAAAATCTGGTGATGATTTTGATTATATCGGAAGTTGCGCAATGTCCAATGCACGTTTTACACAGATTAGGGAATCTTCTCAAAATAAGACAATATTCATTTTCGAACAGCTTACTCATCACTATTTCAATTCCTTCGATTTCCCAGCTTTAACCTAGCAATTTCATGCGTCTTCCCTTTACTACATAGCATTAATTTTGTGTTTGTTGCGATTTTCTCACATCAAACGATGACTACCCTCAGACACATGTCCGAGCATTGTTATTCTCGGTTCATTTTCTCACAGTATTTTTTCGTCGAATTTCATTCGCTCTGCACACACCCTCATGTTTTGAAACCTGCTTTAACGATCATAATTTCATTTTTCAAGTTACACATTTTTAATTAGATTCTGATGAGATATCATTGACTTGGTATGCAGACTTTGAATCGTATTTTCTCTGAGACTTCAGAGTTTATTTTCTCAACTGGATTTTGAAATCATTTGTTCCATGACAAATTGAATTTCATGCAACTCATAATCAATACATTATTCCATTACTTAACACCCATGATCTTTGTTTGGTGAATTTCAACAATTCAATGCCAGAATCTGATTCTCTCGGTATTCCTCATTTCCAATTTTATTCCGCCTTTGCAAATTCAATCTTGTTATCTTTTTCTTCTTCTTCAAATCATTTGCATAATTCGGTCAAAAATGCGTCAAGAAATTTCTATTTCTGAACACTTCATGTTTTCGCGTTTTGATGAAATATTTCAAATCTTCCTCGGATTATCATAATTTCTAGAACATATGACTCCGTTGTAATTGAGCATTCTATAACCACACTCAAATCGTTGCATTTTCTGAAACACCATCGTCTCATTTTCAATGGGACGTTTCCAAAACCCTCTGAATTTGTGCACTTCCTAATATAAAACCATCGCTCACTTTCAACGAATTATTTCATAACTTTTCACAAATCAAACTTCAATAATTTAGGCATTTGTGAGTGCTCCTCGACTTGGCCCCCGGTTACATTTTCGTGCTTCGATCGACCATTTGTTCGGTGGTGTGCCGCTCCTCTCATCGCTCGCTCGTTTCCTCTCGAATTGCCCTGTGGAATGACTACATCAGCGCTGTTTCTGCTGTGTCTGCTCGCAATTTGCCTCTTCCTGTTGACCGATGCCCGACCCAGAGTTGGAGATGTTCCTGCAAGTACGGCACACAACAACAAAAACGAGCGAAACGCCGCAAGGTACGAGAGTTGATTGGTGAAATTAAGCCAGTAGTAAACAATTTCACGGCTTTCCATCAAAGTCCAATTTATTTGAACTGGAAGGCCAGAGATGAGAGTGAGTAGATTTAGTTTGAAAGCTTGAAAAATTGCAACTAAACAAAAATCGAGGCTTGAAATGTTTTGAGAATAATTTTACAATTTTTAGGTTACTGGCACAACTAATAGAAAACGAACGATCGGATCGAGATTTTATGGTTCCAATGGATAGGTAAAAGTTTTCGCCTCATATGAATTTTAATGTGAAAATTTAGTGTCCGATTTTTCGTAAAACGACACTATGACGATTGGGAACGGCTGACTCCTGTGTGGAAAAAATAAAATTCACTCTTTTACAAACTCTGGTCCTACGGTAGATTTATTACTCTATTTTGGTTAAATTTCTCAATTGTAATTTCATATCTAGAAAATTAGCATATCTCTTCTTTAGTTTATTCTTTTATGTCTCACTTGTATAGTTTCAATTGTGCCAGCGATCGTTCATAACATTAGTGTAGACAGATAATTGAAACTTTAGCTAAAAATTAATTAACGGTAAAATTTGACCTTTCCTAATAACTCTTACATTTCCGGTGAATCTCTCTTGATTCTCAGAATCTAAAACCAAATCCTCCCCTCAAATTCTCGATCTAACTCATCCCAATTGTCATCACCTTTCAAATAATTCGTTTGTGTGTATAGCTTGTCCTGTTTATTTCAAAATGCCTAACTTATTCGGATCTTTTTCTTACTTGTTATCGTGATCTCAGTTATTTGATGGTAATAAAAAATGATTAAAAAAGTTGCACAATGAAATGACGCTAAATGAGTTGGGGGAAAAATAGAATAGCCGCTGCCGAAAACGGTGAATCAGAGCCGTGCAAACGTTTTTACCCAAAAGCAGCCACAATTCGATTAGCAATCACCCGAATACGTACGCGCGTTTCCGGAGTTATGCTACTTTTTATTTATTTATTTTTAAAATTTTTGCACGCTTCTCATCTTTTATGCTGGATGGCTAGATTTGACAGGTTGAATTTTTGTCACGTTTCTGGGAGAAATTGATTTTGAAAAATCGATTCTCGCCATCAATTATTCCATTGATTGATTTTCAGTTTTTCTGGGGGTATTCAAAGCTAATTTCTAAAGTATTATTACAGGAAGACCAAAATGACCGACGTCCAAATGTTCAATCCACCCGAAGTTTGGCGAACTGACGTCATCGCTTACATTCCTGATTTTCGATCGACAGTAAGTCACAAATTATTTATCAAAAATTAATTGTCGCTGATAGATCCCATTGTCTCTTTCCGAAAATGCCTATCCAAATAATGACGTCATCGCGCAAACAATATCCAATTTATGCAAACTAGCGATTTGAGTTAATCGGATTTTGAAAAATAAGCAGAACATAAAAAATAACATGTCTAGAGCATTCTTTCAAAATATTTACGTCAAATCTGAATTTTTAACATTAAGCTAAAATAAATTTGGGGAGAAAACACGCAGCACGTCTAAATTATGCGCCACTAGTTTTCGCATAAAAATTAGGGATTTTACGCAGAAATAAGATTTTTCCGTCATCATCTTATGATTCTGCAACTCAACTCAGCGAAACATGTTTCTACATCGGAATGCATAGTGTATCAACCACATTGTGTGCAATGTTCTGCAATTTCCTTGTAAACGAATTGGCGATGAGCGTTGTGGGTTTAGTGGGAATTGGTCTATCCGAAGGAGGACATGAATTATGCAGAGCACGGATTGAATGGATTCGTGCACGACCACGATTCGTCCACCGACAATGTCAACAAAGCCATCAAGCAATGGGCGAATGACGACACGAATGGACTCGTAAGTGATATTCCGAAATTCGTGGAATCATTTTGCCTTACAAGGGAAAGTTCAGAAGTGCCCGCCTCTGAAATTTCCTTTGTTAGCTGTTTAAAACACATTCTCCGTAACTCTCGAAACTGCCCGGACCAGAGATTTTAAGTTCGTTT
>LIAE01007607.1:0-79945 GCA_002287525.1 Diploscapter pachys
AAAGGCTTACAACGAATAACGCCATCCCCATAGGCCAATTCAACGGATCTCCCGAGCTATTGTACTGGATATATCTCATATCTAAATTGCAAAAAGTAATTACATAGATTAATAGCATCACAATATCATAACGCTAAATAAAACGGCAGTAGTTGTAAAATTGATTATGATCGAACATTATTTGGTATCATGATATTTGAAAAAAACAAGTTTTAAAATTGAAAAAAATCACTACAAACTTTGAGTAGACACAATTCGAAAGCTGAATCTGAATTTACAATTAAAATGAATAAGTATCGAGTTTGATCTGTCTAACCGCAGAAATAAAATGGACAGGTGAATTGGATTATTGCAATTAGAAAGTAGAAGCTAAGAAATAGTCGTTAGGGAGACATGTGCTTTAGATTCGAATGTCCGCGTGTAACGAGGAGTGATCATACAACATCACCAACATCCTACCATTTAAAGATTATGAGCACGGCGAAATGAGGCTTTTGATTTTGATAAATGCAATAATTTATTAGCGTCATTATAGATATCATACATTTTATTTGAGATGTAATGGCAACCTGGAAATGTTGTAATGGTAGTAACATAGTAAATTATGAGATAGTATAGAGAAAGGCTAGTTGTAATCGTACTATTTCGATGATTGCTACATTAGTTCTGTTACTACTTTTTCAGATTGTCTACTATAGTTGCAGAAGTTAGTTGAGCGGCGTGATTTTGCTCATCACAGTCCTGCAGCGCTCAGGCAACGACCACCAATCGTCATCAAATGTATAGCCCCATTCGTCGTAGAGATTCGTCTTATTCACATACGACTAAAGTATTCGATTCAACTGACGCAATATCATCAATCAATAACTGATAAATTGAGACAGAATTATTGTTGATGTCCAAATCTGGGAAGTGCGTGCAAAGTGGTGCACGGCTATTTTTAGTGGTTAGAAAATCGAGAAATAGCATTCGAAAAAAGAGACTGGCCTAAAGTGGCTTCTTTCTCCCCCAATTTTCGATCTCCCAGATTTCGGAATCAGCGATAACTCGTTTTTGTTAGACGATTTGTGCTTTTGTTTGCAGAAAATTTTGCGATATGTGGTTGTTCCAAAAAATGAGTTTAACGACTATTTGAATTAGCGAAATATCAGTGTTGTTTCATCAAGTTGTGTATCGTTTATCTGTTCTAGGCGAATTTTTTGCGGAAGTCTCATGCATTGGATTTCTGCCAATACACTAATTTTATAGTGATCATATGTTACCATAACTCCAACTCTATCCGGATACTCAGTGCAGTCAAACGGCTCTATTTCGGGTGGATGATAGTCGAACGGTTCGCCATTTTCGCAAATGCAATTTCCATTACCTAAACATACGTATATATTTAATTGCATATACGGCAGCCTGGAAACCTCGAGACCACGAGACGTTGAGAAATAGTGTGGAAAAAGAAAGCCCATCATCCTATACTCTACCCTAACCCTATGCTATTTCTCAATGTCCCGTGGCCTCGCAGTTTCCAAATAGTCTTCCATACTAATGATCACAATTGAATAAAGAGCCATTATGAATTTTGATTAATAACGAGATAAATTAATTCCTATTCGAATTAAAAATACCTATCAAATTTTAGTCTACTAAAGGCAAATTAAATTGTTCAATAAGCAATCTTATTTGGAATAAATAGTCAAATTTACCGTCATTCTTGATATAAAATAGCCAATAGGTATAGTACTTCCAATCAGTCATGCAATCGCCAAGCGAATTGATGAAATTTATGGCCAAATCTAGATATATATTTTCATCTCACGACTAAGGAAAGCAAATAAGTAAATAGGCAGAAGATATTGACCTCTAACAAAGCAATCTTCCTCGTAGCTATGTATTGAACCGAATCCTTGAGCGTCGTCTTCGGACTATAATTAAAACCGGGACTTATTTGATATCGATTGCTTTTGATTCGTTTTAATTTGGAATAAATAATGGTAGATATGCCCGATTTTTTACTGATCTCTCTTCATTGATTCAACACTGTTATTTATATTTCGGCCAAGCAATGATAGAGAAATGTGTGTTCCACCTTTTTTATATGAAAATCGGTCAATATACCATCATTCCGAGATTTTGGTCAGTTAATGCATGATCATTAACGATAAACAGTCTTACATAGTAGACGACTTGCATGGCGTAGCACATGTCGGTTTTGGCGAAGTAGGTATATCCAGATTTGCAGGACTTGGCTGGCGTGGGAGTTGTCTGAATCGCTTGACTCGTTGCAGTTTTTACGGTCGTCGATTTTCTCGTTGTTTGTGTCACTCTTGGTGTAGATGAATTCATTCTAAACATTTGCATTGATTGGTTAACTTTGAATAAATAAATTTCGTGAATGCTTTCTTTTTTATAAATCAATATGTATTTTGGCTGAATGTTAATTTGAAAAGAAAAAAAAATTAATTTCTACCCCGATGATGGACCAGAGCACAAGAAAGGCAAACTGCTCTGACATGGATATGTCATCTAAAGGTTGCACATTTTATGCATAAATTATTTTATCCATTATTTTTTACCCATTTTCCATCGTCGATCCTTTGGACCGAACATTGTCCAGAACCGCTAGGCTCACCTAATCTTTGTATTCATTTTCTCTTTATCCTAAATATGAGCGTTATCTTACCAGCAAGCCAATTCGTGAAGTCAACGCTAAATTGTTTTGGACATTTTTATTGAAAATGAGTTTTTTTTCACCTTGTTCCATCAGTCCATTGCCAATTCTGAAGACTGATTTTGTTCAGTCCGATATAATAAAAATTGTATGTCGAATCCAATTCAATACCGGCTTCTTCTAAATTTTGTGAAATTATAGCCTCACAAACCCATGTTCATTAACAGTTATTATTAACCGTTTTCTTCTTTGAGTTAAGTTGTTTCTCCCTCCCTTTCTTCTCGTCTCTCCTCGCCTCTATCTTTTCCTGGCTCTGCTTTTACAATTACAATTATGAATATTAAAAAATCATGATTTTGAGTAGCGTGTTAGAGAGCAAAAAATAATCTTACTGGCTAGAAAATTATTGACATAGAGATCATGAATACTAGCGAGGTCATATGATTTATCACGACAATATTGCCGCGCATCGTTAAAGCTTCGTTGAGCAGCGACGAATTCATAACACCTGAATGGTTGTTTTTTTTTTAATTTCAAATTTCTTATATAAATACCTCGAACCATAGTAAATCTCCTTGGGGCCACATTGAGCATTCGCACATGGAAAATTGTAAATAAATAGTTGTCGAATAACGAACACTAAAAAGTAGCTACGCATTTCGATCTGAATTTTGCTATAATATCATAAAAATAACTCGTTTTTCGGCCTAAGAAACCATTTGAATCTTTATAGACTAGCCAAAACCGCTATCAGTCGCATTTATATTCAGAGCAGGACAAGAACCATGCCATTTGCTACTCAAACTAGTACTATTTTTCTCAATAAATTCGATAAAAATGCAGAAGCGACCTATTTTATTCATTTCTGGATAGACAAAGATAAGGATGGGCATTAGAACCGCGTCGCTTTTCCGAAAACCAATCAATTTAAATTTAAATCTTACAAAGAGTTGTATTCGATTTCACCTATGTTGCATACACCATAAACTCCCAGAATAAGACATAATCCAAATAATACCACCTTCGTATTGCCTAATATAAGATTCTTCTCGAAAAGTTATTATTACGAAATATTGATAAAATCATTTAATATATGATGGGAAAATATATAAGCTAGTTCAATAAAAATATGATAATAAATGAATATTATCACGCATTCCACACGATCAAAAATTCAAAAATAAAGAATGAAATGAGGTCAATGAGCATAAAATTATGAGTTTATTACTAATTTGTAGTCCCTAAGCCTTTCAAATAAGTCTATTTTCTGCGATAAAGACTCCATAGACACTTATCAGACATAATTATTGTTGTTTATCGATATTGGTTTTTTCGTCGCGATTTTATCACGAATTCGAGATTAATGTTATTCGTTATTTACCAAACCAGTCATAATTTTAAATTGAATATTTTCAATAAATTTCCACACCTACAATAAATCTGCATCTTTTAAAATCATTTTATAAATAATTTAACACATTTTTTAAAATACTTACTGTGATTTTTTCATTAACTATTTTGTACTATTTTCAACACTTTTCTCAAATTATCATTTAGACATTTCCGTTCAGACTTTGTGCGTGTTAACAGTCAGCGTGATTCGAGAATTGGTAATTCTTACGTCGATCTCAACTTCCCTTTTCGAATTTTCCTGATCGTGGTTTCAATCGAATTCTCACGAAAATGGGCGGCGATTTTGGAGGCAATAACTCAGATCAAAGGTGTCTTCTCGCGTTCAATCAAGTTAAAATCGAAGAAGAAAGGTTGAATCGAATTTTCCAACGCTTATCATCCATCTTAGACTTTCATGAGTTGTCCTATTTTTTAGAGTTCTTTTATTTTACTGCCATCAAATAGTAAAAATATTTCAACTTTCTATTCTTTTTAATTGATCACAATTTTCTGAATTAACGTTAGTAACTTTATCATTTAGATGCGGATATTTTATGTCCTATTTATTCTTGAGACATTCTCATCTGTTCAGTCTCAAATTGACTTGGCTAAGCTATTGGCTGAAACTGGTGATAAATATTCTTCCTAATTCTAAAACATATTTATTATATTTCAGGATTCGAGGTTCCTGACGAGTTGAAAAACGCAAGTCCAGGTAATAATTTCAAAGAATACCCTAAACTTTCGTCTGAATTAATAATAATTGTACACTATGGTTAAACTAAATAGATTAATGGATTTATTGTCAGCATTCTCTCTTGATTTTTTTTTCAATACGCTCCTAAATAACGGCGAATCATTCGACCACTTTTGAATAGAAATGAACAAATCATGAGTGATCGACTTCTTATCGTAAATAACGATGAGATAACTTCGAAGAACGATGAGAATATTGTTGAATAAGGAAAAATAAGCAAAACTGTTGTATATTATGATAAATCTGTATCATTTAGGTACAATAAGACTCCAAGCCAACGCCATCAACGTCAGAAATTTTCCTACTACAACAACAACAACAACAACTTCTGCTCCAGAAAATTCCGGCGGTGACGATTCATCAACACCCGATCCACAGTAATAAATGCATTCTACTTAATAGATATTGAAATTAGCACTCTTGCCATGAAAATTTATAGTAGTTTAAATTCTAGCTCATACATGACACCCGAAGAAGTAATGCAAATGCAGGCTAACGGCAAAGGTCTCAAAGGAATGTCCACTTCTGAGTTGAAAGCACTTATGGTAATTAAAAGCTGAACTAAAAATACAAAAAATGAATATGTTAGGGCAATTGCGCGGGAAATGACGACTGTAAGAAGCAAAAAAGCGAGCATCGGATCTGCAAAGAAACGCTGATTAAAATGGTAAATAAATTGCTTATACCCAATCGGTCAAAATAAGCATTCAATTGAATACTTTGCAAGAATATGCTAAATTATGAAGCATATTCTCTACAAATCTTGTTCACTATTTTGAGCATTAATATAATACGAATTCGACAAAATCGCAGATTCTATGCAAATTTACATCTTCAGACCACTGAATACCTGAGCAAAGTGCATGGTCGTGATATGAGCAAGGATGTGAGAAGGCAATTCGACAAGATATACCAATATAAATTGGCTCTGGTTAATAAAGCTGGACTAGAAGAATCACTTGTGCCCGCTGATAACGGAGTTATCGATGGAGATATCATTCTAACTGAAGAACAAGCAGAGTACATGCTATCAACAGTGAATCCAGATGGAAATTATAGAAGCAAGAGGTTGGTTCTCTCTAAATGTCGAAGATAAGCTTCAAATTGCAATATCATAGTGATTACGTTTTATGTCAATGTTCCTGCCACGCTATTTTCGTAGCTTGGAATTTAAAATTGGGTTAGTAAGTGAAAATTCTAGTTTATTCATGATCCGACCATTGTTCTTTCTGAAACATACATTTTATGCAATTATTTAGTAGCTTTTCGAAATTTAATTTTAGAAACGCACTCTTCGTTGATGGTAACGGAGTTATCAAGAAGTGGGATGCCTCGAGGCCTATTCCTTACAGTTTCAATGAAAATATCAGTAAGATCATCGCAATTCGGTTTTTTAAAATAATTTAATTTAGACGAAGAAGAAAAAGAACTGATTCAAAAGGGCATCAGAATGATCGAGTCCGCTGGGACGTGCGTTAGATTCGTCCATAGGCCGTTTGCGAGAGGATATTTCATCCATTTCGTCAAAATGGATAATATCAATGCGTAAGTATCATTTATGAATAGTGAAATCTCATAACATCATGGAATTTAATGATATTAATAGCGAGAAATTCACATAAAATAGTAATATTTGGAGTGTTACGAGTTTTTTTAAAATGTAAAATAAATAATCAGATTCTTTATAAAAAGAAATATTTTAGCTGCGGTTTTACCAACATTGGAAGAATAGCGAATGGAACCCAAGTCCAGCTGAGCTTCACTTGTCCTGATATGGAGGGGGTGATTGCACATGAAGTAAAACTTTTAAAATTATTTTCAAAAAGATAACAATCTTCTACATTCTTAAAAATAAATTATATTCTCAAATTTGAATAAGGATAATCTGGACCTTTTTCAGATAATGCATGCCTTAGGAATACACCACATGCACCAGAGGATGGACAGGGAGAGATATCTGGAGATCAACTGGAAAAACGTTAACCCTCAACTCATCGACCAATACACCGTCGTCGATCAGAAACTCTACACAACCTATGGAGTGCCCTATGACTTTGAGGTAGCATATTCATTTTTTGTTAACATTTGGCATCATTGAAAAACCATCTAAATTTAATACTATTTAAGTGCTACATGATTTTTGATGATATAATTTCCCAATGGAAAATCCTTATTTTCAAAAAAAAAAAAGTGCACTTCAATTCTATTATTTTCAGATGGCATATTTTGATTATCTTCCTGAAATTTATTTTTTTTTAAACTATTCCAGTCAATAATGCATTACAAATCCACGTTCGCCTCTCGTATCTTCAACAAGGACGTCATGGTTCCGAGAAGGAATCATTCGAAAAAATCTCTGCTCGGTCAGAGAAAGCGACTAACGGCCAGCGATGTTGAACTCATCAACAAGATGTACTGCATGAATAGTGAGTTAATTTGTTTAAAATTCTATAAAACTTTCTTTTCAAAGTTAAAAATATGAAAAGATCGTTATGGTCGCCTGAATGAATAATATCGTGTTTTGTCACATCCTAAGTTTTATCATATCATTAGATCATTTTATAATAACAAATAAAATAAAAATATCTTCCAGGCTGTCGAGACACAAAAGTTTTCTGTGGAATTTGGGCCAATAATAATCTGTGCACTCTGAAGACCCATCGAAAATACATGGCCAAAGCATGCAGGAAAAGCTGCAATATGTGTAATACTCGACGTGGATGAATATTTTAAAAATAAAATCAGTGGTGATCTGTATAAGAAAATATATAATTGAATGCTAAATTGTATTGGAAATGAATATTACCTTTATTAAATCAAATCCTATCCATGCAACGTCTTTTCCAAATTGTCAAATTACTTTTCCAAGCTCAGTATTATTTCTTATGTTTAATTATTCATTCAAATCGATAAATCAGGTTATTTTCGCGGGTGTTTGCAGGCTTTACTTTTGCAAAATAAATGAAATTCTATTTTATAATACTCATAACGAAATGCGAAGTTTAAATGTAGAAGTTCATACAAGAAATTTACATTTCGAACGACGAATCTGTAGGATGGGATAGGTTTTCCCAAATAAAATATCACTGCTAAGGAGTTTAATATTTAACCAATAAAATAGCTGCTTATCACTTTAATTTCTAATAAATATTCTATTCGTATAAAGTTCTGGCTAGACTCTAGCAAAACTAATAAAATGATCAACCTTGCAAACTTCTTCTTTTTGCACTTTCAAAATGCGCCTAATTCGCACGAAATGTGATGACATTTGCTGTCTTATCACAAAGGAATGGATTATTCGACTGCAGTTATTATGAAATTCGAGCAAAAGTCGAAAACGGAGTCCAAAAAGTCTTCAAATTAAATCGCACTTTTGATCAAGAGCACATTTCAGTCGCAAAATTCGATCATGGAGTGCTCATTTATATTATTTAGTCTAATTTTTCTTAATTTCGGACCATCCTTAGCGGTAAAAATTCATTTATCTGATTATCCAATGATGGATGGATGAATGGTCATTTTAGTCGGGCTATTCAATGCACCTAGATATTGCTGATGTAGCTACCGTTGATCAAATGAAGTGCATGGTTCAGAACGGGTATGGGATCGGCTGGTTTAGGTTAGCTCGTATCAAGAAGAATTTATAATATGGAAATTTTAGAGCCTACAAGTCTGATGGTATAGGCACTTTTGACAATAACTCTATAGCTAACTTTAATAATTATCAGATAGGCATAAACATAATGATTATTCACGCTATGAAGGAAGATTTAGCAACTACCAATACATATGTCGACTTTTACATGGAGCCATCACCCATGTCGAGTAAACAAGGATTTCAGCAGGTATTCTTTCTATATTTAAAAATTTTTGAAGACAGCTTTCTATTCTATACAAAAGATTGATATTTCCTAAATGGACGGTCAAATAAAAAGCTATTTTCAATAATTTGTTTTAGCTCGATGAATTCTACACCGGTATCACAACCCACGGGATACACCTAGGATATGTCAATCTGGTCGTCGCCTGGCCCGAGAAATGGTCGAGTGACATAAATACAAATATCAACTTCATCAATTCGGTGGTTACCAGGGCTAATGTAGGTAATTTTATTGTCATTTTGAAATATTCGATCTTAGCAATACATGCGCTACGTCTACATTCTGACGAATGAAGCATATTGGACTGCGATCACAGGAAATTGGAAGCCGACGGGAAATTATGCGGGGATTTGGTATGATTATTTATAGATCGTAGAAATAACTAAATGATTGAATTGTTCATTTCTGACATCCTTGAATTTTTAAAATATAATTGAATTAAAATATAATTGAAGCTGCACAATATATTTTGAACGAATGAAGATGAGACGGATATCAAGAGTTTCCTGCTAATTATATTCGTTTTTCAACTGGCTATGCTTAAATAATTATCTAGCAAAATTCTATTTAGTGATATCCAGAAAAATGAAACAGCAATTTTATCTGTAGGTGGATGGACGTTTCTGGAGACGGTCAATCTGGCGAATCACAACCTGACTTCAAAGACTTCCAATCTTTCGGACCTTGGACAAGTGTATCCACAAAACAGTTCGCCAGAAATGAAACTGTTTGTGGAGTTACTGTTAATAGGTATTACATTTAAATTGATGATAAGCATAAATATTTTATTATAGAAATATCGTCTCTGGTCCTAATGCAAACATCTTTGAGAAGTATAGAAGAAATATGATCGACATCAAATCTTAATTGAAGAAACACCACTTTGTGATCGTTGATAAATTTTGTCAGGAAATAAATATCGAGACGTTTTGCCAGTCGCTTAACCTTCAAACTAAATTCAGTCAAATGGAATAACCTTTAAAATTGTATAATTTTGGAGCCAGATTATCAAATTTTAGGAGATTATTGGCCGTTTCAAGTGATAAAGCAGCACAAAGTCACAAAAACTTTCGTATAAAACCTCAATTTCAATATTTAACAAACAAAAATTGATTTTTGACTTATAACATTCGATTTTAACCAGACTTGGGACTTTTCCACCGAAACTGTGGTGCGATAGCCAAATTTCAATAAAAGTTCCAAGTCTGAGTGATATTGAATCTGAAAATAAATGCCGTTGATTTTATCAGTCTCCTGTCCATCGGTTTGTATTAGCTTCGATGAAAAATCGTAAAATATTTCGATTAAAGCCATTTTAAAATTCTTTTATTGATTCGTTAACTGATAAGAGAATTATAATTAGGTTCGAAACTTTTCACTTAACGAATACTCGCAACTTTTTAAAATTATTTTTTTCATTCTAAATTCAAATTTACAACTTCTTGATTTATCATGAAATTTCGGATAGTTTTATAGAAATTTGTTTGTTCTCCTCGTTTTGTAAACTAGGAAAAAAAACCGTTCCGATCAAATGCGACTTCCGCCTCTTTTCGTCTTTCTCGAAGAATTTTCACACATCCCCTGATTCATTGCCTTTTCCCCAAAAACTTTTCTTACAGAAATCGTCCAGCTGCATTGCTTTTTGTCATTTGAATGTCTTTTTCCCCTTTCTTGTGACCTCTCCTTTCTTTATGCAATTTCCCATTTTACAGCCATTTACTCGAAACATCTCTCACAGAGTAACGATTTTTCCGCTTTCTTTTTCCAAAATCGATTTTTCAACCTAAAAATTTGAATTTCAGATACCGTATCTCAGCTCTATTGTCTGCCTAAATCGGACATTATTCGGTGTCTAAATCATCGTATTTTGAATAAAATCTATTTTTGCAAAGACGAATATTAGATCTAATCTTTCTTTAAACAAGTGAGTTTTGTTTGAGTCAATTCTAATTAATTACCTCTATATACAGTAGCGACCAAAAGTTTTGCATATGGCCTAAATTTTGAGTAATTTCTGGTTCACCTACTTATACTGAACGGATCCGGCTGAATATTTGTAATTTTTGTCATTAAAATTTGACCGAAAAACCTATAATTTTGAGTGAAATCCGTCATATATCTTCTCGCTCTTGTACTTTTTGTCTTTCCAGAAATGCAAAGAAAAATAACGGGCATTGCATGAGGAGACAAATTGCAAAGAATATTTAGTATCTACATCCCCCATTTCGTAATGTAATATTTCTTCAATTAAGGGCAAGGAAAAAACCGTCATTTTGATCTCGACGGTTCGATCAAATGAGGAAGGAAAAGTGGGATTCCTGAGCAACTGGCGACGAGCGAACGTGACCATAACTCGAGCCAAAGCTGCTTTGATTATCTTCGACAATCATAAGGTGTTAGGGAAATCAATTGGTCAAATTATTCAAAGAAAGTTTCAGACGTTGGCCGCAAACCAGAACTGGAATCAGCTTCTCCGGCATTACAAACCGTTTATGGTCGAGGGATCGAGATTCAACCTGCGACCAACCAGTGTTGAATTGGAAGAACCGAAGCAGGAGACGGCAACTGATGTGGTTAGTCGGTTATTCTTTATTTAATCTTCATTTATGTTGATTTCAGAAATCAATGAAAATTGATGAAGCTGGAGCACCCAAGAAAGATCTCAAGCCTCTCAAGGAAAAGTAAGCAATGATTGATCAAGTTCGTTCATTTCTATGCAAATTTCAGATTTAACACGGCCGAAGACTTCATGAACAATGTATACCCAATGATTTCCGCGGAACGAGCTGCTCAGCGCAAAAAGGCAGAAGAATCGAAAACAATTGGCAGAATTGTTGAAGTAGGGTCAAATTTCAAAGGACAGCATACCCTGACGTTCACGCTGTCATCGATCTTCTTCAAAGAATGGTTTGATTTAATAAATTTCATTTGAAAATTATTTTTATCATTTGTTTGAATTTAGGTGGCCAGACGTAACTATGGATGGAATGTCTGGAGAAACGCCACCAAGTATCGACAACTTTAAACCATTTGGATCATTCAACTCAACCAATTACAAGCAATATGCAAGAAATTTCACATTCTGCAGATTGAATATAAACAAACATGTATCAAATTTATAATTCGTTGTTCAATATTTTTGGTTCTATTTGATTTTTTAATCACATTAATGTAAAAATGATATTGAATCTGAAAATAAATGCCATTGATTTTATCAGTTCTGTCCATCAATTTGTATTAGCTTCAATAAAAGTCGTAAAATATTTCGATTAAAGTCATTTTAAGGTCTTTTATTGGTTCACAAAATTGATAAGGTGTGCAGTTAAGTTCGAAACTTTTCACTTAACTAGTACTCGTAACTTTTTTTCTTACTTTTTAAAGATTTAATTTATGCTTAACAATGGTAAAAACTGAACATTATTTTAAGATCAATATGAGGATTTCATTAGCGATACTCTTCTTTTGCTTTCAGATTAAAATATGTTTGGTATGTTATTAAAGATGCTAATAATAGTTTTATATAAATTTAATAAATTGAAACATTATCATGGGAAAATTTAGCATTACAATATATTTCCATCCTAACTAAATTTCAGGCAGATGATCATAATTTAACGATTCCAATTGGTGCTATGACGTTAGATAATATGCACTGCATGCAACAGGAGCAAAATAGGGTATATGTATTTAGGTAGAGATTTGACTAAATCATTAAACATGGCAAAACTATTATGGCTTAACCGTAAAGTATATTTCAGTGATTTTAATCTGTACCAAAATCCACATTGAAAAAAAACTTATTGTTTTAATACTGTTCAAAGTTAGGTGGATATTTCCGGGTGAGAGATTACCTCTCTCTCTCTGCTCCACGCACTTTTCTTTCTAATTTTTATGTAATACAAAAACGGAAGTTAGAGAAAGAAAAAAGAGTGAAAGAAGAGAAAGCGCATATGGGAAGATAAAGAGATATTCCCTCATCCAGAAATTGTCGTCCAGCCTTGATCCTGATATATATAAAGTTTTATTAACTGATTTAGTGTCTATAATGTAGGAAATGGGCAAGGCCAATTCGATGACTCCTCAATTTCAAATATACAAATTTACAAAAATGCAACGAGTAAGTATTCAAAGACCCTTCATATTATTTGAAAAATCCCCGACTGTTCACATCGATGTAGGATTATTCCCCGCTTACTTCAGGCAAAATTTTTGTTGAGAGTTATCATCTTCATTAGTTGACTTATTATAAAACCGCTAATGCACGCTAGGAATCTCTTTTCAGAATTGATCTATGACAGTTTTGTTAAAATTAACATTCCTAGATCATTATGATCCACCAAATACATATGTAATGACGCCTGCACCGCTTTCAAGCAAACAAGGATGGCAACAAGTGGATGAGATAAATTCTGGCCTTCTTGCACATGGAATTAGCATGAATGATGTTCAAATTTTGGTCGTTGAAGTTGATATTCTGAATAATTGGCCAGAGGACACTGCTAGCAATGTTAATTTCATCACTTCTATATTTCAACGTTCAGAGGTTTGTATCTTTTATGATTATAGTGTAACATAAATATATTGCAATGTTAAGCACATTATAACAGTTTTCAGCAGTATGGATCGAGATATATGATAAAAACTAATGAGCAGAGTTGGAATCAGATAACTGGTAATTGGACGCAGTATTATTTTAGCGGAAAACTCTGGTATATCATTATAACAAAACATGAATTTATCATTTTTTAAATTACAAATGTGATATTTTAAATACATTTCGAATATAATAATGCTCTGAAAATAATTTCTTCCATCGTTTCTTTCCAGTGTTTGATAGAAAATCGATGTATATAAAAGAAAATGTAAAACGATAAGAGCTCTTTTGTAGGTGGACTGATGTAACGGCTGAAGGCCCAAGTGGCGAAACTTCTCCGACAATCGATAATTTCAAACCGTTTGGCTCGTTTATTACAACGAACTACAAGCAATACGCCAGAAATGTAACCCTATGTGGAATGAACGTGAATCGGTAAGAAATATCATTCGAAATATGTAAAAAAAAAAAAAGTAATTTTCAGGTATGTGTATATTGACTAAAAATAACTAGACATGAACAGTATGATGTTCATTGAGTGTTATCGATCTTAATTATGGTGATAATTTATCAAGCTAAAAAATAATTATCCATATGAATTTATCAGTTGTCAAAGTTTTCAATGTTTACTTCTGAAATAAAATTGAGTGAATATCTCTCTTTTAGTATCTTTGTTAAGTGTGTCTGTTTGTCTGTCCAAGCTTAGTTCTCAAATACTAAGCATGATAGACCAAAGTATTATACATGATTGGAAAGGTCTTTTCGTTCTGATATGCAACGTAAAAAAACCCGATCGATTTAGGTCCAAGAAATGGGTACTTTTACCCAAAAAGCCATTTCCTTACTTAACGAAGGTGTGAAAAAGAGTCGAGGAAGGGAGAAAGAGTGGGTGGATAGAGTGGTGGTTCGTCTACAGATCGTGGCGAGTGTTCCATAACTGATTGAGTATGATAATGCAATCATAGCTCAAAAGCTTTTTGGAAAAGTTATTCGCCAAAACTTTTAATGATAAAATTCATCTTTTTGATTAAGGATTTCAGTAAATCGATATTTTCTGCGGGAATCAGAACAAGTGCTTTCGAGGATGATATGGGATATGTGATGATAACTTGTGGATATTTTATCTTTACAATTACGGCATATTTTCTGGCATTGTCGTTATTTGTGGTGCTGATATTTATAATTTATTGCACGTATATTAGAAGGAATAATGATAATAATGTAAGATAAATTTCGCAACCTGAAGCTATCAAAACTAATTCTTCTACATTGGCTCAACCTAATTTGCTGGTCGTTCAAATCATTTTGCAAAAGACGAAAAGGATCTTTCGATCTGCCAAAACTCGAATCAGCAGAATTGAATAATTCTACAAATAGGGATATTGATGCGGCAGTCTTGTTGAGATTCTAAATGCTGCATTAGTTTTTAAACAAATTATGGGTGATTAATTCATTTTCAACTTACTCAATTCTGCAATTACTTCCTCAATTGGAATAAAATTTTTAGAGAATATTTGATTACATAGTTGCATCAGAAAATCGTCTTTATTTTTTTGAAAAATAATTGACTGGTAACACTTTAAACCCAGAAATGGAATGGGTACCTCGCAAAATGAGTAAAGCAAGAATTATCAATTGGGAACAAGGTACTCAATTCCTGAGTATAGACACTCACTTATAGGTTAGAAGCGTTCGCACGTTGAATAGAATTGTTCACAGCAAAAGGAGCAATATCGACTTGATTTAAATTTCGATTGTTAAATTGAATATGCACATCTGAAACAGGAAGTTGGTGGGCGATTTGCGTTGGGTATGAAAAGCATTTGAAGCTGAAATTTAAAAAAAAAATAGATAAAACAACTATGTTAATTCCATACCTGATTTGAATAAATTACGCACAGCCCTCGAATAGCTGGGATTTTTGATAAGCAGCGTCAGAGTTCCATACGTGCAGTGAGTGCTAAGAAAGAATGCCGCCCAATTAATGGCATCTCAAAATACGACAAGAATATTTTCAGAAGATCTTGAAAAAATCGCTTACTTGGTACGCAAAACCTAAAATAGAACAATGTCCCTACCATCACGCAAGGCAAAAGAAAGAAGGTGAAATGCACGACGACCTAAAAATGAAATATATTGTTTGACGCATTAATTTAAGATGTACAAAGTGGCGCACGATTATTTTTAGGGTGTTAGAAAGATAAAATAGCAATAGAAAAGACACTGAACTAAGATCATTATTTCTCTTGCCTATCTTCAACCTGTTAGATTTTCAACTCCAATAACAAAAATGAGAAAATTCGAAAGATTACCTACATGACTATCGCAATGTAGACGGATTTCTGAGCATTTTTTGTCATTTGCGATACATTTGTAGCACGACTAATGAAATAGTAGGTAAAATGTCCGAAAATGGTAATCAAAGTAAAGATGGAAAAGAAGTAGAATAATGTAAGATCGTGCAGAATCCAAAGCGGTATAATTATTTCGCCATCATTGAACGGTGATAGCGCCACGGTCTAAGGGTCAAATAGCTCGGGGTTAACACATTTCGGATACGTCTGAACTTGTACGTCATCAGATCACTAAGAAATGTTGAGAATTCACCCCAACAAATTTAAGCTTAACTTTGACTTGATCTTTGGGAACAACCGTATACCCGACAAATAGAGCGACAGATATGCATATTACGTGCAGAAAGACGATGATAGCAATTCGCGTATTTTCACTGGAGTAACGCTGAAAAAATAATTGTAAGAATTTTACTCAATTTTCAAACCTTGATCCAATTCCTCTCTGGCAGCATGACGATGAATCGGTAATAGAATACGAGAACGATCGAATTGCCAGTCATGAGTATGAGCATCACCGCAGTGAATGCGACTTCACGCATTTGAAGGTTAAAATACCTCAAAATACCGTACGAAGTGGCAGCATATGCGGGTATTAGCAGAATGGGGGTCATCAGTTTGGTCAGGTAAATTTCTGTTATGAACGCCCTGAATCAATATTTTTGTAAAATATCATTCATAAGGTCATTTCTAATTTTTTTATTTAAACATTCTCACCATATCATAAAGTATAGCAACTTCTCCGAGTACTTCTTGGCATGAGAAGGCGTCTTGAACAGAACTCAATAGAAAGCGATAGCATGGAGTGGCAACGATATCACTGAAATAAAAGAAATCGATACGAATAAGATAAAATTGGACGAATTTTTAGAGAACTAATTCGAACAAAACTTCAAAAATTTCTAACCTATGAAATTGCTCATCGCAAACAAATACCATTCCGGACGAGCGAAAACGTCGCTTTCGTTCATTCTATTTTAGAAAAAATATAGCCAAGAGTAAAGAATTTATTCGTTGAGACTGACACGATTTTTAGACAGTCCATCAAGATTTATTAGCTGAAATTGCACCTGTAAAGGCGAAATAACGAAATGTCAAGCTTTTTTTTAGAAGAACATTTGCTATTCTGCAAGTTAAGACGCATTCTTTGAGTAACCAGAGCAAAATACAAAGAGTGGTCGGACAATTACAAAAGTATTCCAAATCCGGATTCGAAATACTTTTGCAATTGTCCGGCCTTTGTTCGGGTTACTCAAGAATGCGTCTTAATAAAGTCAGTACAATCAAAAATTAGAATTTTCAGCTATTGAAATCAAAGATAACGTTTTTTCTCATTTTTACAGGAACAAATAAAAATAGAATTTTCATTGAAACGTTTTGATCTTGAATTGTGAAACCTGATTTGATAAGTTGTCTCCTCATAATTATTGTCATAACGTGATCTGATCATTAAATGTTATTACTAAAACACTAGCTATATTCAAATTATTTCATTTTGCTTACAACAATAAAATAAAATGAACCCACGAGTTCACAATTTTGCTGACAATTCAATCATTTTGTCACCGGGAAATCGTCTTTAAAACGCATTATTTCGCGATAAAGCATGTGGACTCAAACATTACGAATTGCACTCATTCCCTGAACAGTATTATTTTAAATTTTAGATAATTTTTGCTAAATTTTCCAAATCATTATGAAACTTCTGGCTGTGATTTTTTGCATGTTCTTATCCGTTCTGACTCAAGTAAGGATTATATTTTTAAAATTTGCTATGTTTAACATTTTCAGGACGACCCCTATATCCCGATAGTTGATTTTGCGGATGTCGCAAATTCATCACAGATGACTTGCATGATCGCTGGCGGATATAATATCGGTTGGGTTAGGTAGTTTTACAAACAAAACAAGTTTCCTGATGATAAATATTTAGGGCCTACAAACCCGATGGCTTAGGGATGTTTGATAATAACTCGATTACAAACTTCTATACGCTGAAAGCAAGTAAGTTATGGTTTCTAAATTATTTTGTTCGAGTGATATTGATTTTTTGAATCAAAATCAGGAATGAGGATTACGATATGACGTAGATAAAGTATAGAAATCGATACGATTCCGGTTACAAATTTTCAAAGGTCAATTATATTTGGATTTTGATCATTATATTTTTCAATATCTGAATGATTCTAAATAAGATTTTAAAATAAAAGTATCTATATTTTAGCGGACGCCTATTATTCGCAATACCTGAAGTATTATATATCTCCGTCGCCCAAATCAAGCAAACAGGGCTATCAACAAATCGATGAGACGTATTTCGGATTACTGAACTACAACGTCGAAATTGGCGACTTCTACTTCTTGGTTACTCAGCCGGAAATGTGGTGGAGTGACAATATCATGAACATCAACTTCATTCAGAGCATGGTCAATCGAGCCAAGGTTGTGAATTTTCAGAATAATTTGAAATTCTCTAGCCATACAGTATTATGAGATAAAATAAATTTATATTTGCAGGCCAAAATCGCGACTTAAAAACTACTTTTAGCAATACGCCAAAACCCCATACATCATGACAAACAAAGAGAACTGGGACGCGATTACTGGTGGCTGGGCTCCCTCGGGTTATCTTGCTACCTTGTGGTAAGCGTAGTTGAAATACCCTAAAATCAAATATCGATTAAAGAGGAATCTATATCTTTCTTGAATTTGATAAATCATTACAATTACTTGATCTTAGGTGGCTAAGCGCCAAAGGTGACGGTATGTCTGGCGAGACGCAGCAGAACTTCTCCGACTACATGCCATTCGGTCCTTGGACTGGAAAAGACGACGCTTCCATCAAGCAGTACGGAAAGAATGAGAATCTATGTGGAGTAAATGTTAATAAGTCAGCTTTATTCTTCTTTGTATTTTTTATTTTTCGAAGCAGTAGAAGAGATAATGTCAGAAAATGTTGAAGTACGCATCAGAATAGGTTATGAAAAAATTTGCAATATTCCTAGATTCAAATACCGAGTTCTTTTAATAGCAATAAACTAACAATTTACTTTGATGAAAAATCATTGATCTATCATTTTTACAGAAACATTTGGACGTACTATCGCTCCACAAGAGAACGTCGATCGTTAGAACTGAGAAGATCAGGAAGAATTCCCGATGTTCCTCAATTCGTCCCTACCCAGTTTCAAGCTGCTTCATTTTTAATGATCGTTATCGCATACGGGCTCAGTTACATTATCTCATAAGTTGTCTCTTGCAATCGAATAAAATCTTTCATGAAATATGACATTGATATCGACTATCTGTATTAAATCAGAAAAGTAAAACTGTCGAAATTATACGCATGTGGATTTACTGCTGGAGGATTAATAATGTCTCAAACGAAGCATCAATCTAATAGACTGGTTCGAATATTTTCGATCTATTCCATGGTTTTCCTTACTTTTATCAAATGTACCGGATCGGACATGACTACTAGCAAGTTATAACATGAAGAATAATTTGTCGAGGGACAAAAAGAAAGATTTTTCCAAGTGATCTTTCAGTTGTAGGCTGAAATTTCTCAAGATCTGTCATGCTTGATCATCACTTCAAGCAGCAATCTAACTGTAATCATAACAAGTAATTGTAAAATGTTACATCCTTTGATTTGATGCTCACTATTTATCATCTCATATAAATAAATGCTGATATTACACGAAATGGGATTATTTTACCACGAAAAGACTCAAGTTCTTATCAGCCTACGTCACTCTCTTTGTTACGAACTACCAACTAGCAAGTAGAATGCACTCATCAATTCCAAATCTTTGATGACAATTTGTCAATGTCAGCACGAAAAAGCCCTTAAAAGGCATTGTTGAGAACGAAAAAAGAATTATCACTGGTTGTAGATTCTGCTGTCATTATCTTTAACTATTTATTTAAATTATTTCTTTTAGATTATTTTTTTTAGGTATTTTGGCTAAGCAATAATGAAGCTTTTAATTGCAATTGTCTTTTTATTCTCTGCTCTTCAAGCACAGGTAAAATTTTAAGAGTTGTGAAAGTAACCAAAAATGAATGTAGGGCGATTTACAATACATCAAATTGCTCGACTTTGCGCAAGTAGCAAATGTCTCCCAAATGGATTGCATGATCAAGAGCGGCTACGAGATTTGGTGGGTTAGGTAAGCTCATTATTTCTCCTGAAAAATCTTAAAAGTATAATTTCAGAGCCTACAGACCAGACGGAATAGGCATGTTCGATAACAGTTCTGTCACGAACTACATGAATCTGAAGACGTGTAAGTATTTTCATCAATATAAATTACAGACACAAATGAGGCATAACACTGTGTCCTGAAAAATAAATTGACAATAGTCCTCATCTTAATATTCTTCAGAATCGCTATAATTCTTGAAGTTTCGTTTTAGATGACTCGATGAGAGCAATGCATTTGAATTTCTACATGTCCCCATCACCGAAGTCGAGCAAACAGGGCTACCAACAATTCGATGAGATGTACTTCGGCCTGTTCAATTACAACATTGTCATAAAAACCATCTACTTGCAAGTCATCAATCCCGAAATGTGGATGACAGATAGTTCAGCGAATATCAACTTCATCAACAGCACTATCCAAAGAGCTAATGTATGCTTTATCTATTCAAAACGTTGCAGCTTCTTCTGAAGGGACGATATCGAAAAAATATCAAAATATGAAGAATCCATTCGAAATATATTGAAAGATAACAACGTTTGAATTCAGCAATACGGCATATACCCCTACATACTGACGAATAAGGACAATTGGATGACTATAACCGGAGGCTGGGCTCCTTCGGGATTTTTCGCTACGTTGTGGTAAGCGTAAAAATTAATAGATCCTCGAAACAATGGCTGAAAAAATCTATCAATTTTCGAATCAGCATTCTTTTAATAAAAACATTCTTATAGGTGGCTCGACGTGATGAGCGAGGGCGTGTCGGGGGAGACGCAACAGAACTTCGATGATTGGATGCCTTTTCCTCCCTGGAATGGAGAATTCGATGTCGATATCAAGACTTACGCCAAAAATGAAATGCTCTGCGGGATTCACGTCAACAAGTAAGATTTTATAATTTCATATCTGAAGCAAGAAATACCGAAAGTATCGACATCAACTTCACCCTAATTTTTGAAAAAACAAATTCTCATATTATCGGCTTCACTTACGAATGAAGTAGAGGAGGAAAGTCTATTGGAACTTCTTGATTATTTTTCCAAACTGATCAAGCAATCGAGCATTTTCAGAAGCATCGAACAGTACCGCTTCGTCCCTCCAACGACAACGATGCTTCCCCGAGTTCGAAGAAACGTCAGAATCCCCGATGTGCCTCAGTTCGTTCCTCTCAATTCCAAGCGATCTCATTCCTAAACAGCGATAATCAATCAACTTTTCATAACTTGATTCACATGTTATGAATCCTTCTGATAAGGGAGTAGTTATCATAAATTGTAAATTAGTCTTGGATCAATAAATCTGTGTACAGAATTTTATACTTCATATAGTTTCCATCATATTATACGATACGAGTATACAGAAATCGTTTATTAGCTTCATTGTGTCAATAAATGCATACACATCATCTATACATAAGTAATATTACAGATTTTGAAGGAATACAGTGTGACACAAAAGTTACGACACCTTTTTCTTACGTCATATTGCATGCGCGCTATTATTTTTTCGTACAAATTTTAGCTTTATAACATTCTCCATGTCCGCTTTACCTAAATGCCAAGTTTCAGCCCGATCTGACTTTTCTGAAGAAAGATATGATTTTTTTCTCGCAACACGTCCTCAACTATGGAAAATGACAATTTTGTATGGGGTTTTGCAGAAAACTTTTCTAAAAAAAATTGTTACTCTGATAATGGCTAACCTATCCAGAAACTATTAGTATGTCATGATAATTCAACCAATAGACTTTCAAAATTAAATAATGGTTGACTCTGAAAATATCCTACAGGTGAATACTACTACTTTTTCCGAAAATACTTGAAATTTTCCTCATTTTCCATAGTTAAGGACGTGGTGCGAGAAAAAAATCATACCTTTCTTCAGAAAAGTCAGATCGGGCTGAAACTTGACAGTTAGGTAAAGTGAGCATGGAGAATTTTATAAAACTTAAATTTGCATGAAAAATCAATAAGTGACGCAATATAACATGCAAATACGAGGTGCGGCCAAACTTTTGGGACGCACCTTATATTTTTGCAGTTTTTAACCATAACTTGCGTTAGGAAGGTCGAATTCGAAAAATATTTACACCATTCGACTCAGCTCGTCGAACTGAACAATCTAATATAGGTTTTGGGGTGTCAGGCTGACTTTTGAAATGTGACCCTCCGGGTTCCGTTACCCAAACCTGGACTTGAAAACTTCGGGAAAAACCCCAAAATCTGATCTAACACCTATCCGAAACCTCTGGTCCGGGCAGTTTCGAGAATTATGGAGAATCTGTTTTAAAAGTGAAAATTTTATTACGATTTAAAAAAAAAAGTCTTCTCTAAATACGAGCGTTAAGATCTAACTAATGACAAGGCTCATTTGATCGAAACATAATAATTTTGCTGCTATGTATTTACAAGTAGCATATCATTATTCGAGTGAAGTTGCAACTCGGAAAAATTATCAATGAATTTCGACTGTTTCGCTAATTATTGAAATAATCATCTATGTTTTCTAAGATATGAAAACTTTTGAGCATCTTTTTTTGGAATATTTTTCCATCTTTTTCATAACTAATAATTTGAAATATAATGATCAACTTTTAATCGTTATTATTTTCTAAAAGTTTTTCTTTAAATCGAATTTCTAAATATTTTTCACCCGAATCCCATGTATCATATCACAAAACAATTGCCTTCTAATGGATATTTATTTGAAACATAATCACTTTATTTCAAAGAAAATAATAATAATTTTCGAATCGGACGTTTTTATTGCCATCACAAAGATACAATAGACAAGGAATACCTTGAAAACGATGTTTACAATACACTGTAATGGTCAGAAAACTCAAAGGATATGACCCCGAAGTCAAAGCTACTATCCAATAATCAATGATAATGTGAGTTGATGAAATCAATATTGAAGATTTTTATCATTTTCAAAAATATTAATTTTCTCCGGTCCCCTTTATAATTTATCAAGAACCACCAATTTGTAAAATTCATCCGATTCTTCTCCTCCCTACACTTCCTAGTCCTAAAATTTATGAACTCGTGAATTTTATAAATTGTGGATGGTTGTTTAGAGTTAAATTATACAAGGAATCTACATTTTCCATCCTTTAAAATTTGTCTAAAAATCCCCTATAAAGAAAATCATAGATACAAGTGTGATGGCAAGCCGATAAAATATACAGTGGAAATTTTCCAATTCAAAATTTCCTGATCCTACCCGTTTTTGCCAGAATAAGGAATTTTTGAATTCGTCAAAATCCAGTCAAAACCCGCATACAACTGATAGCACTGAATCAAGTAAAGAATTCAAGTTACAGCAAAGTCGAGAAAAATGAGTGGTAAAGCCCGCTTTAAAGCTAAAGATTGCGACAAGGAGGTCAAAGGAGTAGAGGAGAATATCGAATAGGAGAAATTGGGAAAAATACTCAAGTACCAGAAAATTCGAGTACTTTCCAAAGAATAGGTGAAAACATAAGAGGTTCAAGTGGAAAAATACGATATGTCAGGAAGAAATTCAAATTTTGCATGAAAATGAAAGTGAGGTTATCTATGACGTAGCGAGATTTCAGAGAAATCAACAGTTGATTGGACAAGAATTTTGGAAACAAAATTTGAGTAAATTGAGTTGAGTGGGAATGTTGGAGGTGGACTTTGGGAGGAAAGGAGTTCTGAAAATCATGGAACAGTGTTGAAATGATTCGATGATTTCTATTCGTTTTCAAAAGAACAATATTTGAAAACCCGATATTTTTGAAGAAAACTTTGACTAAAGAAAAAGTAAATATATATTTTTTAAATCGTGGCAAGCAAATAAAAGATCCAACCTGAATCAGCGGTGCGTTGTCTGAACATCATCCCTGAGCTGTTCGGAATTCGCTAGACCCTGCCCGATCCGCCGCCCCAACGAACGCGCAACAGATAGCGTAGATTGATCTGGGCTGTGTCGTAGACAATGTATCTGAAAAAATCGATTTTTTAAATCCTCTAGATTTATCATTTTACTGGGATATTGGCAAGTGAGTAATAAATTATTGCTCCTCGTTTGAATTCTAATTTTAAAACATCAGTTTTCATAATTGTTGATTGATCGTTTGATAGTGGGTATTTTGTAACTTCATCATTATTGGTGATGTCATTTTTGAGGTTGTAACACATCGGTTAAAATTTATCAAAAACCAACTAAAAATTGGACTTACTCATTGTAAATGAGCGAGTAGTTTTTGGTCGTGGGGTCGGTAGGGGGGATAATTTTCTTGGGGCCCATGGGAATGACGTAACCATCGGGGTGGTAGAACGCTCCCGCCTCGTCTGGGTACTCGCGACCTATGCCTGAAAAAAATCGCACTCGATAAAAGTGAGCTTGCACACAAATTTTCTTCCAAAACGGGAAAAAAGAAGAGAGAAATAGTGTTTGGGAGGAAAATTTACTCGTGGAAAGAAAGTTTACGCAATCTAATAACGAGTTTTTTGTTTTTAAATTTCTTTCGTGATTGTTTAACAAAAATTTGATATTTTCTCGGTGCCCAATCGGAATTTGGGTGAGTTTCGTTGGAAGAAAATCTCTTACCCTTGACAGAATGCGTGTTGAGTCGCTGCATCGAGCTGTGCGAGTGGTTCGTCGCGTGGTACTCGTAGCGAGGAGTGCCCAGGGCGACCTGGAAAATGAACAATAAATGATTTTACTAAAAATAGCAAAATATCATTAAATGACATTTCTAGAAAAATAGATGCATAAAAATCATTTTAAAAAATTAAGGTGTGTCTAGCACTTTTCAAATTAGACTAGACTTTTCAGAAAAAATCACTGCCAAGCATTTCTTTCAGAAATGGTAAATAATCATGCAAAAAATCAATTATGGTTCATTTTTCGCTAATGAAAATGATTTTTTTCAAAATAATAAATCGAATTCATCTCTTTCTTACCTCGCAAAGAAGCATGAGTCCCTCCTCGCCGGGCCTGGGGACCCTGCAGTAGTTGAACGACTTCGAGGCCATGTCCGCGAAGTAGACGCCCTTGCCGAACATGTAGCCGGACTCAAATTAGAAATGTATTTTTCTTGGATAAAAAGTTCTTTTACTTTTTTCAAACATGTATACTATTTTTAGTGCATCACTTTTTATCAATACCGAGGCGGAAATTCAAATTAAAAAATCGAAATTTTGCAATTTTCTCTCATGCCTCGACTGTTACGAACTTTTCTATTAACAAAAATATTCTTATGATTATGTTCTAGAGAAAAAATGATGTATTCTAATTTTCGAACTAACCACGGGCGCCTCAGGAGGAGCGATTTTTAGCCCCTGACTGAGGATACCTCCGAAGTTGGTGAGGCCCGAGCCGTGCCACAACAGCATTCGATTGCCGATGTCTGCGCAGAAATTCGCGCGCTCCGAGTGACGCTCCACTTTCAGAATCTGGAAGATATCTCCCGTGAAAAGTTTCCAAGAAACAACAAGTGACGGAGGTTGTATTTGGTCAGATATAATTGTCGAGCGAGGTTATGCTAATTTGAAGTTTGAGTCTGACACTCGTCAGAAGGTAGAAAGAGAACTTTTCAAAGATTTTGCAAAGCATAGTGAAATTTGAAGAAAAAGCACTTTTTTGAAAATTTGTCCTCTTCCCTACGATCTGATCGACGAATTTTATTTCCCTCAAAATTATGATTTGTTTTTTCCTGAAACCTACATCGACGAGTTTGATGTCCCAGTGATGCGTGGAGCCGTGGCTCTGCGCGAGGTACCGTGCCAGGCGAATGTACTCGTCCGAATCAGGGTCCATCGGCTCAAAAATGACAATTTTTTAGAATTAGTTTTTTTTAGAAAGAAAACATCATTTCAAAATATGCTCGTGGTTCTTTTTCCACGATAAACAGATCATACGAAAATCATTGAAAATAAACTATACTTTCGTCTTGAAAAAGGATAAAACGTATCCAATTATCAATTTTAAGAAAGTTTATCACGGGAAAAAATATTCAACCTGAATATCGCACTTGATGCTCTCGTAGTGGGCGTCGACGGGATCCTTGCCCTCAGCGATGGCGATTTTGTTCATCGCGTTTTCGTTGATGATCGAGTAGGCGATCTCGATCTCCATCAGCGAGTCCAACATCTTCGACTTCTTCTAAAAAATCAAACATTTTTAAAATAAGTTTCAAAATGAATTTTATGAAACTTGTAATCTTTGTATGCGATTCTTGACGTTTCTTTATGTTGAAGTACCAGAAAATATCAAATAAATAATTTAAAATCAATTTTTCTAGCCTATCGAAACAATTTCTTTGAAGGTTGCACAAATTGGAAACAGTTTTTTTCCAAGAATGTTTCATCTTCGCACCTTGACCAGATCTTTGGTGTTGAGAATCTCCATGGGGTTCATGCCGAAGTTGTGGGGGATGAGCGTGTAGAACCTGTTCGAGATGTCGATGATGCGGTCGTGGAAATCGAATGCCAGGTTGTCCAGCAGCTAGAAAAAAATTTAATTTATCTCTTTCTGGAAAAAAATCACATCTTCGAATGTTATCGAAATGAGAACATTAGCTGGGTTTCAAAATGCATAGAAGATAAAAGCTAAAGTTTTAACGATAATGGGAGACAGGGCAGGAAAACAGTCATCAAATAGAGCAAATTTGAATGGGAGAATATTTTTCTAGTTCATAAATCCGCCCCACCTCCTCTAATTCCTTGAGCACCGAGTAGGCCGAGTGAATCTGTTTCTTGGACAGTTTCCCGAGCGGCATCTTTTCCAAATCCAACTCGAACTGCTTCATCTGGGCGCGCATGCTGTTGACGTCGAAGATCTTCATGATCACGTCCTTCACCGGCTTGGGCAGCTTGGTCTTCGAGCCGGGAACGATCGTCTTCGTTTGGTCTTGCTCCTCAATCTTCATATTTTTTCTCGAAAATTATCGTTCTGCTCAATGAAAAGACTACATTACATTATTTTTCTCACGCGATTTTTTGAAGAATAGAAAAAAAATATAAAATGTGATTGATTAGATGACAACAAGTACGAGTTTCAGATTGATGAACAAAACAATTCGCTAAGTTCTTATTTGAATACTTGCTTGCGAAATAATTTTTTTTCCTCCAAACGAACAAATCATACCAGTTCAGAATAGTCCGTGTCGACCATGCCCATCTTGCCGGGTCGCTTCTTGAAGTACTTTCTGTCGTCCCACTTGTTGCCTGTCTTCTCGCAGAAGAGATCCTTGAATTCCTGAATGGCGTTGCCCTGGTTCTTGTAGAAGTGCTGCGTCCTGCTGCCGCCCACATCCGTGCCCACGCGGCCCCATGAACGAAACACGTAAAATCTCAAATTGAATAGTTTGGTCTATTGAAAAGTTATGCGCGTCCAGTTTTTCTTCTTTATCAATGCTGATTTTTCATCTCAAAACTATATTTTGACTATAAATATCATTAAAATGTCTTCGAAAATTTCATTTCTTTTTAAATATGAAAAACAAACATATTGGGATCCTGGTCGTGACAGAGCAGTTGAATTTTGTAGTAGGAGTTCTTGTTGCACGCCATGTCGGCACTGGTCAGCACGCACGAATACAGAACTCCTTAAAAATTCAAAAGTTTGTTGTTTTATTCTTATTTTGGGTTTCCAGGAAGAATAAAAATGCAAGAGTAAATGTAATAATTGATAGATTGTCGATTTTTCCATTTTTTAAATGTTAATACCCTCATCATCCTTGTACACATGACAGTGCTCCGCGTACTCGCACTCCTTGTCCACGACCGTGCCGTTCTTGACGATCTGTTTGCCGGAGGAGGCTGAAATGTTGAAATTTTCATTTTTTTTTCCAAAATCAAACGATAACTAAACATTTCGATTTTTTGATAAACTGCTCAAGTGCAGAAAATTTCAAATCAAATATTACCACAATGGTAGTGCCCCTTTTTCTGTCCATCGTAGACCTCCGCGGCCAAGTTGTTGATCTTCCTGGCGCCCAGGCTGCGGAACGAGGGGGAGCGGTCCACCACGGGTTGGTCGCACGCAGGATAGACGCGCTTGGACAACGAGTTGATTTTGATGGTCTTCAAAATCGGCAGCGCTTCGACCATGTGGAGAGGAATCTGAAAAAATCATGAATCATTTTAAAAAATGTACTGCATCCCTATTTATAAAAAAAAAATTGGCATACAAATTAGTGTTTTCTATAAAATTTCAACTAGAAAAACAATGTTCATTATTTAATTCCCGAATTTTTACCTGAAACGGCGTTCTAAGCGGATTCGGACTGTTGTAAGTGCATTTGGTGTACTCGGTCAGGTATCCCAGGCAGACGTAGCTCTTCTTCGAGGTGCTGAAATTCGAAATTTATTAAATCAGTTTCAAAATTAAAAAAGTAGTCCAAAATGGTCTTATTATAAGTGTTTCTAATCAGCTTGTTGGATTTTTCGACTTATTTTTCCTGATTCAGACCTGTATACGATCTGTCCGCTCGGACATTTGGGGCACTGGATCGGGCGGCCGAACACCGCGCAGTCCGAAAGACGGTCGATCATCTAGAAAAAAAGATGATTTAAAAAAAAAAAAAACTTTTGGTAAGAATTAAACTTTAGCGAAAAACGACATTTTTAATTGAACATTCTCTCTTTTGTTCATCGAACTGCAAAAATCACATTCAAAGTCGATCATTTCGAATTTCCAAGAACATGCGCAAACGTTAAAATTTCTTCTATTCTAATCTATAGTCGTCTATTTTTGCTCTAAACTACCGTAATCCAGTTATTTCTTCTTCTCAGTTACAGTATACCTTGTGTTCTTCGGTGGGCAACTGCTGGTTGTTGGCCTCGAGAAGTGCGGAGAGCTGTTTCCTGCTCAGCTGACCCAGCGCCTCCCTCACTTCCCACAGATGGTCCGATTGCTTCTGGAACAGATAAATAAGTTTCGAAAATTATCAACACAATTTCCAATCTGTCATTTCACAATCAATCACCGCTATTTGTTTCAAAAGTCCTAATCAAAGATCGTTTCAACTCAAATTCCCAGATATTTTCAAGATAAACGAATTCACCCACCTTGAGCTTTTCCATAAGAATCTGTGCCTCGGTCTTAGCGAATCTTGCTCTTTTGAATGGGACCTCGGGAACATTTCCCGCCTCTTTCTCGTCCTTGACGGACCACTTCTCCTCAGTCAGTGCAATTTTGACGTCGATTTCCTCCGTCTTCACTCCAGAATCGTCTACCTTCTCCGTCTTCACATCTACGTCCAGTTTCACACCCGAGGACACAGAATCCCTCGCGCCTTTCTTCATTGCGCTGAAGAACGGTTTATTTTTTACAGAAAAAAGCTTTATAGTATTATTTTTCAGTTTTTTTTTAAAATTGATTAGTTCCAGCTTTTAGAATTTTCTTCTATTAAAATAAGTATTTCTTTTCATTTATCGGAAAAAAACATTTAATATTTTCAAAACAAAATTTTATATTTTTCAACAAAAATCCCACTTACTCGGGAGAAAAAATAGACTCGACGAGGGTGGACAACTGGGAGGCCGCTCCTTCTGCTGCTGCTGCTGCGTTCACCGCGTCCTTGGTGTTTTTTGCCTGAAATTATTCAATCTTATAAAATTCGAAATTTTAGCGGATCACATTGACCATTTTTCCTCTGAAAATTTAGTTTTAAAAAATCCTACCTGATTTGCACCGGGCGGTTTCCACTCGATTTTGTCCCAGGCTTTCCTCAATTCGGCCTTCCCCTCGTCCGATAGATTGTCGAATCGCTGCACGTCCGAGATTTTGCCCTGCAAATTTTTTTTTTCATGTTGTAAGTTTTAAGAAAATTCATCTAGTTTTGAGAAATTAGTTCTTTGATTAGCTGTTTTTAATCGAAAAGAAAAATCAATCGTAATCGTTTATTCCGATAACTTCTTGAAAATTCAGAATATATTTATAAGTTTGTTTCCTTCGAATGTTTTAGAGCTCACCCTGAGTTGGACGGACCCATCATCAGGAACGATGCAGAGCGGGTGGTAGAATGCGCCGTGGCGGCCGATTTTCACCTCGCTCAGTTTGAAGTTCTCCTTGCATTTGTAGCATTTCCCACTGAAAATGTAAAGTTTCAAGCTTTCGGGAGAAATCATTCTCAAGCCCTCATTAGAACAGCCGTTGATATAATACAAAACTAGAATTTCAGTCAAGTAGTTCGTGAAAGTTTTGAAACATATTTTCCTCGAATTGCAAAAAATCATTTCATTTCCAAAGGTAAATATTCGGAATCCATAACAGCTATAAAATTTCAAGTTTCAGGCCCAAAAATGTTAGAATTTTTAATTTCACGAATCTATACCGATTGCTCCTGGAGTGCTCGGCCTTGTAGCTGTTGAAGTGCTCTTTGATGTTGTCCACGTCAGGCTGGGTGGACTCCTTCTTTGCATTGAACGCGACGATCTTCTCGCGGATTCGCTCCTGAAAATATGTGCTCTATTGCTAAAAATTATGGATTGGACTTTATAGATTTAAGAAAATTTGCTTTATTTACATTTGACTGATTACTGTAGGTACACTCTAATATAAAATTTCAAAATATCTTTTTTTTCTAGATGTTTCCAGATTTCTCAGGACAAGATTATTTCAATTTCACTACGGACTTTTTCCCGTACCACTATACTTTCACACTACGACCCCTCCCCGTCCGTACCTGATCGTCCCACTTGAGCCAGTCCATGCCGCGAATCGACGTCTCATTGATCTGGTCCTTGCTCGGCTTCAACTTCGACCAGAAGCAGTGGAAGTGGAACCTAAAAATCCTCGAAATTTCATCCATTTTCTTCGTTTTTTTCTATGAAAAATGATGTCACACAAAATAGAAGAAAAAGCTACTAATCTAGCGAAATTCGAACAAATAAAATGCACTTTTCTTCGAAAGCTAGATCTATCTACTACAATAAGCAATAAAATCATGCATTCAAACAGGCATCATCAAATCTCCATTCCTTTAGATTTGGTTTCTTTTTTTCGAATTACAGTAATCCATTATTCTAAATTCTTTTTCGGAGAAATCAGTGCTATGCAAGTGAGAAGCGTGCGTTACCAATCATTCCGATCAGCGTACCAGTTGTTCTGCACGCCGTCGAAGAAGCGCGACGGCTCGCACGCTGACATTCGCAGAACGCCCTGGAAAAGAGATACATTTGGTTAGTTAGCATTTTTCACTGCTACAATAATTTCCATTCAATAGAAAATTCCTAGAAATTTCCCGAAACAAGACAGAAAAGTGGTTTGGAAACATGGTGTGTGGAAAAGCTTCCAAATTTCTAAATTTTTCCATTTCGTTCTTCATCTGCCCCAATTTATTCCTAACTATTTCCTCCTGTACCTGCGTGATGGCCTGTCTGCACCCCTTGCACGTGGATCTGTTCGATTTGGCGTACTCGGCCGCGAACGGCAAATCGCAGAATTTCTCAATTTGCTCGTGGTCATCCATAGTTTACAACTGCAAAATTTGATCATTTCGGGGAAGATAAATACTATTAAAATTTCAGGCGAAACGCGAGAAAATTTGCAAAACTTGCACGATTCTTGGAGAAATCTGGAAAGATTGCTATTAGGGAAAGAAAAGATGAAAAAAGCTGTGGACTTTTTTCAAAAGGCGTCAATTTTATAAGAAAATCACAAAAAAATCGTGAAAATCCGGAAATTCACCGAGGAAAAATGAGAAATGCGGGTTTCGCGGGGGGAAAGACGAAAAGCAGAAGTTGAAGAAAGGGTAAACGCCGTACGCGTTGGATGAAAATCGATGAACGAGGGAAAAGAAAAATGCGGGTTTGAGGGAAAAATTAAAAAAAAAAAAAAAAAGAAGATATTTTTATATAGTAAAGTGCGAAACCATAAAGCACACGTTTTATAAAACGAATTTTTAAAATGTACATTTTATTGAAAGCATCGAATACGTACACTAACCGATTTCAATAACATTATCACATTTTAAGGAAAGATTCAAAACCATAAAATAAAGATCTGTGGAAAATTCATCTACTTCTCCTACCGCTTATTAGAAAAGTTCATCTTTTCTTTTCAATATTATTCGGCCTCTTGTATTTATCACCATCTTATTACAATCGCGCATTTGTATTTGTTACTAAATTTAGGTTGGTAAGTGTAGTGAAGAGAAAATTGTTAGCCATCTGACAATAAATACAGGAAGTCACATTATCTGTATCTAAAGTAGTGAATTTCCCAAAAAAAATGATGTGAATATTATGAGTTGACTTGAATAAAAATAAGATTTTTGAATCAAGAATGAAATTTCTTGACTCAAAACTACCGTATATAAAGCAATAGATTACCTTGTGAAGTTGAAGGAAATTCAAACATCATAGCGGAAAGCTTGTTTACGGACTCGTAAAATTCAGATCAAAAGATTTTTCAAACATTTTGCGATGAGAATATAAATCCGGACAAAATCAAGGCACGAAAACCAATTATATACAAGTGCCTAAATCCCGTTAAATTACAAGCAAATTTTTGGAATACATTGCGAATAATACAGTAGAAAACTCGGTGGAAAATTGCACTCGTAAAAATGAGAAAAATATCGTAATTGTTTCAATTTTTAGACTTGACGTACAGTCGAAAATTCAATCGCGTTCAATTGAATCTTGCGGTATTTCATTTTTAAATGCATTTTAAAACTCCAACAATTACGATATTTCAAAATAAATATTAAAATGGGAAAAATCAATTGCGTATAATTTGAATAAATTGATACGAATTTTTGAAACCGAGATGAAATAGATTAGAGGGTGTAATTCTGACCAATGGTATGAAGAAACGTTTCTCGGGTTGCCGGTTGTTAATTTTCAAGTTCGATGCTTATTTGTTGTATCCCATGTGGAGCAGCGTGTTGCCTGACATCACTGGCAAAATCAAGTCGTCCAGATTCGGGGCCACCTGAAATTTGTTTCGCTTTTTCAAAAGAAGAAAATTTAAAAATTCCTAAGTTTCAAACAATTCCCGCTAAAATTCAAATGATTTTTCAATGAGATCATGTTTTGTCCGAATTGACAAGAATTTCTCGAAGTTTCAAGAAATAGTGTCTACTCTAAAATTTGTAGGTTTCAAAAAATGTCAACTCATGATCTAATCACAATTCTAATGATACAATCGGTATACCGTTTGCCGTTTTATCACACAAAGAATAATTTATCAAAATTTTCTAAGACATGTTATTTATAGCCAGCACATTTACTAGGAAAGATTTAGAAAAGTTTAGCATTGAACAATTCCCTACCAAATTCTTCTCGAGCAGCAATATGAGTTTGGACTCGATCCAGTCAGAGACAGGCGACAAGTCGATGTTTCTGTCGCCGACCTGAGGTACGGCTTTCAGACTCATCAGAGGCACTTTGCGGAAACCGTACCTGCAAAATTTGAAAAGTTCAAATAGTTTTCTTCTGCAAAAGCTTGAGAATTTTGCAGAAAATGCATCTATGATAAATCCTACCAAAGTCTATCACTCGGTGGTGGGGGAATGTTGATCGTGGCGGGACCTTCCAGAACATCGACGGACACGTTCAGCATGAGGTTCGTCGTGGAGACGTCCTCCAGAAGCCTCGCAACGGTCGGGATTTTGGCTGCTTTCTGGAACAACGAGCTCTGCGCAGCTTTCTCGACTAGGGTGAAAATCTTCCTGCCGGTTTTTGAACGGGCCGACCTGAAATTTTCAGTAGTTTATACCGAAACTATTTCGAATTTGAAAGTGTTACAGTGAAAAATAAGATAGCTTTCTTGTAATTTCTTGAAACATAAAATTCTTACCCGTCGACATTGTTCTTGGATCCAAAGTCCTCATCAGGGCTGCTCTCGGGCGATTCGGGCAAGTCGGAGTCCGAGTACCTCGCCACTCGAACGGACTCCGTCCAACGCGTCACTCGTTTCTCCGCTTCCACCTGAATTAAACATTTCCGATTTTTATGTTAAAATAATTTTTATTTATGAAGCAATAAAAATAAATAAATCATGAACCAGAATATCGAATAATTGGATTGGATTTTTGATTGAGGGTTCAGTAATTTTAACAAGCCAGTTGACTAAAAATCAATTCGAAAAAAAAACTTTGAACTATGATTTGGAAATATTTGAAATATAGATAATTTTAAAAAGTCCTTGCGGACGGGATTATCAACTTTTTCAAATTCCGATAGCAAATTTTTTAAGCATGGGAAAAATTCAACCTGTAGCGCACCGCTCTGCAATTTCAGGAGGTTGACTCTGGTTTGAAGGACCAAACGAATTCCGCCGCTGTACTTGATCTAAAAAAGTTTTCAAATTCATTTTTTTTCAAAAATTTCTAACCTGGAAATTCAACCAACTGCCCCATTCGTCGAATGTCGGCGCGTAGACTTCATGTATCTTCGGCGCAGTGGTTCCGAGGTCCAGCTCGGTCAATTCCAATTCGTCGATGAAATACGGCAGCTGAAATCTTATCTTGCCAAATCACTATTTTTTGTTGTAAAAAAATAAGAAAATTACATGGATCGTAGCGAGTTTGCTCTGAATTTTCCTCTTGACCTGCTGAATCCAAAACGTATCGCGACAGAAGTCGAAAAACACCCTGGAAATTTTGAAATTAGGCTTAACTGAAACGCATGTCCAAATAATTCGATTTTTCAAAACTTTAGGGCGCGTGTATACTTTGCTTATGCACAAGCATGCTATTATCTCCGTGCTCTCTGATGTGCATCTTGTATGCTATTTTTTGCTTACGAAGACATTTTTTGTCGCTCTTCTCTTCACGTGCCATACTCATAGGTGTTTGTGAACCTTCGCGAGTAAGGTATAAACACGTCTTTAAAATCTGAATAATTTTGAAAAATGTTTGAAAATCTACCTGTAAGCAAAGGAATTGATGCTATCCACGAGTTCCGAGTTGGCGCTAGGACCGCCCGGCTTCCACTTCATCGTTCCCAAATCGACAGATACCGTCGAGCCTCTTTCCGGTTTGGAGCTCGAGACGCACAGCACTTGGAGCATTTGTCTGGAAAATAGGCATGTTTTAGTTCCTTACTACACTTGAGAAAAATTATGCAATGCTGATCTTTTCGGGTGTTTCCTTTCAATAAATCTCAAATATTTGGAAGATAATAAACTATTTTAGCGAATCTAGCGCACAATGTACTTGGAGAATAATATTCAAAATGAGGCGAGTTTGAAGTGCTTTTCCAATAAGCTTCGACAATTTAAAAAGGACAATTTTTAAATTTAATACTATGGTTAGATGTTAGGCATTAGTTTAATCGAAACTAGTTCAAAGCAAATTCAACTTGAATATGAAATGATCATTTTGGTTTGCCTTATATATCAAATGTTTAGTAGGTTTAAAAACTTTCATAACAGTAAATAATCTCAAACTTCTCACTATATCGTTACGCGCATATAAAAAATAAAATAATTAATTTAAATAATAAACCAACTTGATAAACTGATCGTGATTGGCCTTGTATCGGATGTATTCGAAGGCAGGATTCATGTTGAATTTGACAGCAGTCTCATTTTCAGCTTCTTCGTTCTCCTCTCCATTTCCACTCACAGGCATTTCGCTGTGGCATCGCTCCATTTTTGGACGACGTCCGCCTCGCGCCTTCGCACAGGCTTCGCGCAGTCTAAATTTTTTTAAAATGTTAGTAGGTGTAAACAAATTTCTAGTTTTTTATAATGTGTAGTAATTGACTCTTTATCAACACCTAGAAAATTTCACATATTCGATTTTCTTGAAACATAAAATAAAGAAATTGAAAATTTAAATCTCTAAATTAGAACAAAATCAAATACTCGCTTTATAAACCGTACAAAATAGGTCAGATAATGCGGTTTTATTGGCAGAGTGAATAAATATAAAATAACAAAAAACCCACAAATGAAACCATCGTTCTTTTTCCCTTGCAGCCCTAGCGAACAGGTAGATGCTTCTTCCTTTGGTCTTCGCTTCGACGCCCTTCGACTTCGGCTTGAAGTCAGCTAAATCCCCAGACGAATTCGAGCGCACCACTCGGTTGTTTTCTGGAAATGTTATTCATTATTATTTTTTTAGTTCAATAAGTTTCAAAAAGTTGTATAATTATTCAACTCAACGTCAATTAGTCCGCGGAAGCTTTCATTGAAAAGAATCACTCCAAAACAGCTCAAATGGAGAAAAAAACTATGTTTTAGAAAACTTCGAATCCAAGAAACTTTTTCAAAAACTGATCAACAAATGATTGCTTTCTAGTTTATAAAATAAACTCAAAAACTAGCTCACCTCCCTCATCCTCTGTATCGTCACTTTCAGCGGAATATCCCTCATCTCCGACAGGCGCCGTGGCCGCTTCCGAGCAGATCGAAGGCAGGGAGGGCAGACCGTCGAATGATCCAGATGGCGAGGTCTGATTCAGAGAGATTGATCTGCAAATTATTTTTTAAAATCATTTTTAGAAAATTTTTAATAGACTATTGAAGTTTTATCAAAGCAGATTCGTAAAACGGAATTATTAGCTAGTTTATGATTTTTTCTCTTTCGAAAATTTTGAAAAATAATTTTAAAATAAAAAATTATACCTCGTCATCATAGTGCTGGCCGTCATGCTGCCTCTGGCGTTTTTGTCGATTTCCATGAGTGCACTTTTTTTGTGCGCGAAGCGAATGTAGATCGGATATTTTCTCGACCACCATCTCCTTCTGGCTAAGCGGCGAGGACGGAGCAAAACCTGAAAAATAAACCTTATTTCTCTTCAAGGCAAAAAATAGAAAATCATCAATGTTTACATGAAATAGCATCAGCAAATCTTTCAGAAAATGGTAGAAATGGAACCAAGCTTTTCAGAAAAACGGTCGTCTTTTATTCGAAAATAAATCATATTTTCGGAGATTTTAAAAGTAGAAATATTGAAAAACAGAAGAATCTATCAAATTTCAAAGACTACCTGAGCATCCGTCAAATCGTAGATGGTCTGCGACTGCATGGTGGGTTGGGCTTGTTGCAAGGTGGGGTCGGCATGAAACGCGTGCTTCATCACGGTTTTCGCCGGGCGGCAAACTCGAAGGGTGGAACCCTAAAATTTCAACAATTTATTATTATTTTTTTTTAATTTTCATCCTACCTCAAGTCGGACCAAAACCGATTGAGAATAATTAACGTGGTAATTTGCTGGAGAGTAGCGCGCCCGAAGCTCGTTCATCCAGCCCTGAAATCTTTATTTAAGAAAAGAATATATGCTTCAAATCGCATCAAAACGATTCGATAAATCGTTTTACTATTCGGCATGCGATTAGCCCGATATCACACAAAACTCTCGTTTAAAGATCGCAGTTTCAGATTTAACTATGCTGGGGGTACTATCAAAGCTGGCTAATTCATGTCTTTCTAACAAGAAACATGAAAGAATAAAAACTTACCTTATAAACGACGCCATCCGAAACGCCCAGGGATCCACCATCATCTCCGTCGAAAACTTCCTTTCCCTCTTCCACTCCATCGCCCAAATCCGAAATCGAGAAGGATAATTTTCGGGTTGTCTTGGGAGGCTTGGGATCAGAGACGAACAAATACAGGAAGCCGATCAGCGAAATGTACAGACCCCACAGGATACCCGTTATGAAACCTGAAAAGAGTTTTTTTTTTAAATTCAGAATTTTAAAAATAATATAAATTTTCGAAAAAAAAAGAAATCAAAACGAATTTATAAAAAAAAAAATCGTAGAGAAGCCAGCAATGTGATGAAGGATAAAATAATGTTTAAATGATCTTCTATTTTCGAAATAAAAGACCTACCCCTATGAACGAGAGTGACAGCGATGAGAATACCCATAAGAATGACCCGATAGTTGTAGAAGGGCATAGTCCTATACTTGTGCGCGATCGCCTGGATGTGCAGCGGGTCCGAGATTTCGAAGGGAGGCTGTAAAAAAAACATTTCTAACAAAATTTTTTCTTCCCCCTTGAATCTCTTGAATTTTAGAGAGAAAAAATCTCAGTCGAGTTTGAACCGCGAACAGTTTCGAAATGTTTAAACTATGACCATTGTAATAAAAAAAATTTAAATGAAGTAAAATAAATTGTTGATGCAAATTAAGAAAAATAAAATAAAAATACCTTGATCTCCTGTTCACTTTCCTTGATCTCGCTCTCCTCCAACCTGCTGCAACTCGACTTGCTGTCGTTATCCTCGCTGGGCGAGCATTCAACAGGCAAAAGCAAGCTGCACTGGACCTTCGCATCGTCTGTTAATGAAAACAGCCTTTTTTTATTTTTTAAAGGAGTTTCAAGGAAAATTAGAATAAAGATATTAAAAAAACGTATCATAGATATTGGAACATTTGAAAACTGCTACAAAAGTTCAGAATTTGAAGTTCTCTTTGTTTTTTTTTCATTTCTTTACGAAAAATGAAGATAAAATCTTTTACCGCTGTTCTGGTTTTTCTTCTTGCCGGAGACCAATTTCTTGCCTTTGCTTTTGGCCTTGTCGATCAATGCACCAAGTTTACTTTGCTCGTGCTGGAAAAAAAATATTTTAAATTAAAAATTTGTATCTTTCTTTTCAGAAATCGCCAGATAATTTACCGTAATTTTCCCATTAACAGGAAGCGCGTTTTTCAATAGGGCCATAGAAAATTTGTCTTAGAAATGTTGAAAGAAATTATTAGGAAGTGATGAAAAGGTTTGATTTTGAAAAGCATCCTTTTAAAATAGCTTTCGAATAGATTATTCGTAAGTGTAGTTTTCTATGAGTCATTAACATTGGAATGAGTCAGTAAACGCCTAATAAAGTCATGCTTTGTAACGTTGATTTCACATTTTTGAGTAATTTAAACACTTTTCATGTTTAAAAAAGAATTTCAAAGAAAAACTAGATTATTTTCCAGATTTCTCAGACAATTTCATAGGGTTATTCATACGCAAACTAATTTCCTCCATAAAACAATAAACTAACTTTTATATCTGGGTGCCTTACAAAAAAAAAACGAAAAAATGAAAAACCCACCCCTTTCGATTCATTCGACCCGACTGATTGCTTGTCTGCGGTGTGTTGCGAGTCGGTCTCGTCGCTGCCCTCCCCACCCGCGTGACTCACTGATGGAGATGCTCGCTCATCCAGCATCTGAAAATTTTCTTTATTTTTAGAAAAAATATATTTTTTAAATTTTCACAATTTGTATGGAGAACATACAAATTATTCAAAACAGGATTTTATTCACTAGAAAAGTCAAGAAAAATCTGGAGAGTAAGGATGAGCTCGACTTTATCAGAAAAATGCACGAAAAGTTATAGGTTTCAAAACTTTTCGAAATTTTTGCATATGAAAAATTGACTCTCAATTGAAAAACGCTCAAAGGCATTCTCATCGACGAAGTCATAAGCCAGAGAAAATGAAGAAAATTTCCTGAAGATTCTTGAAAATAAAAGGAAAGAGAACACGAGAAACGCTCCTGGGACGAGGAGCCGTGCCATATAAGGAAAGAGATAATCAACGCTGAAACGGCAAATGAGGTTTTGAAACAAGTCGGGAAATAGCACTGAAAAGAAGGGAGTCCAGAAACTACCCTCTCATTCCCCACACTATTTCTTCTCTAACAGCCAGAGAAAGAAATAATATGGAAAAATTAGAGGGCATTTCTGGACTATCTTATTTTCAACAATATTTCTCCATTTTTAAATGAAGCGCAAAACAAGAAACACACGGAGAAAAACGCTCGTCGTCGTTTCATTGCTTTTGCAGCTCCTTTTTTTTCGGAAAATTCCCATTTCTTTTTCTCTCTCATTTTTCTATGGTATTTTACTAGCTTTTCCCTGTCCCGTTTAGGGTATTTTCATCCTCAAAATCAATGCAAAGCGCGCATGTTCGCTAAGCGGATAAAAGCGGGCATTGTTGCGTTAATGATAAAGCTCGGGTTTATATAACTTGTAAAAGACGAAAGAAAATGTTGAAAAATGTGTTTGAAATTAAAAAAGGAAATCTTGTGGGAAAAGCACCTTTGAAGTGTCGGGATATTGAACGGTGTGGAGATAAAGGGATGTCTCCGAAATGGGCCTAGAATGAGGCTTGATGAGGTCATAAAAGTGAATGAAGCGAATGCCTGAGCATCAAACAAAAGATGGAAGCACTTCAAGAATTAATTTTTTGAACACGGAATTTTTAAGACATTTTTGAAAAATTTTCATGATGCAGGCAATTTGTAAAATTATCCAGCGATTCATACAATTTTGCCAACAAATTAGTATTTTCTTGAAATCTGGAACTATTTAAACTAATAACAACAAGAAATTTCGATCCTTACAACAATTATTTCGAAACGCATCAAATCTATCTAAATTTATCACAGATTTAGCGTCAACTTGTTTATTCAAGACACGGATATGTTTTGAATTGAAAAGAAGTGAAAGTAAGAACTTTGAGACCTGAAACTGCTCTGCTTCGCCTTTGAAGTGCGAATATAATTTACTGCAGAGTACTTGTGCGCGCGAACGAGGGCATATTTGCCATGAAAACTCGGTGCGAAAGTTCGGATAAAAACTAAAGAGCAACACAGCATAGCTCAGGGCGAATCAATATGAAACTCGCGACAAGGAAAGATGATCGATGATTTCTTGGACGTTTCCGGGATTTCAAATAAAGTAGGGCTTTATGGAAATCAGCTAAATGCTAAAGTTGGTGGTGAGCGCAATGCTACTAAGGTGAGATAAAATAAGAAAAAAGAGCTTGGTAGCAATGTATTCATAACCACTAAAAAATTAGATTCTTTCATAAACTTGATGAAGTAGATCGTAAGAGCACAAATAGTTGGCATAGATCTAAATATCCAGGAAATAACTACTCAAATGCTAAAGGCTAGCGACACTCTTTTAGAAAAATGAGTGAAGGAAGGACGCAGGACAAGAAATGTAATTGAGAACGTTTCTAGGATCTTCAACTTTATTAGTATTCTAAATCCTACCCTCTTCTCGTGCTCTTCGACATCTTTCAGTCGTTTTCGGTGCTCGATAAATCTGTGCAATTTCAGGAGCAATTTGATTAGTAGAATTCTCAGGACCATTATAGAGCCATTAGAGGGGTGTCTAGAATCCGCAAGTCTTGGGGGAATATTGAATTTTAGGATAAAGATATTAGACGAAATTTCGCTTTTAGGGCTTCTAAATGCAATTAGATGCGGTAAAACGCTTTAGTCAGTAGGGCTTTAGAAGGTAGTCCTAGGCCATAGATCATTTTTGAACTCGTGTCGAATGTCAACTTTTTCAAGAGTTCTAGTTACATAACTAGTGCTCAGGTACAAAACAATATCAGTAAAACTGCTGAAAATGCTATCATGATACTCCCCCAAGCCTTGCGGACTCGAAATATTCAAATATGAGCAACGGAAAGAATTGTGGAAGAAGATAGAATTTTGTCACGGGAGTAAACAAGTATGAAACAGCCCTTATCTACACACACAGAAAATACACACGAAAGATGGGAAGGAAGGGGTGCGCAGGAAAACGGAAAATCTATACGACAAAGAGAAAAATTGCATGGAGACTGGACGCAAAAAGTCGATGCTGAAAGGTAGATGACGAAAAATACGTAGGAAATAAAACACCAGAGTGGGTAAACACCGATATTCCAGGAGGAAAATCCGAGATAATATTCAAGATGGTCAAGGTTTTGTGACTCAAAATGAAGCAGATACTTTTCGGGAAATTATTAGGGGAAGAATTTAGATTTGATTTTGATCAATCTTTACATATGCTCAACTAAAGATCTTTTATAAAATATAAATAAATGCTTCGAATATCCTGTGCTATTTTATCAATAATGTGCTCAAGTTTGAAACCTATTTGAACCTTCCGAAATTAAAACTTATTTACAGCGAACATATCAATTTTTGTAGTTAGCTTTTCTCCTACACAAATAAAATTTGGCACGTGTGTCAAAAATCGAAAAAAAAAGAAGTGAGATGCCGTGGGGTGCATTGAGGCGTTTTAATGCGGAACGAGAAATGCAAAGTCACCCCTCGAAGAGCCTAAGAGTGTCGATCGCAAAAACAACCCAATGATGGGATTTTCTTTAATCTGATAGTTTTCACGAGAATTTTTCGATTTTGCTCATTTTATGCGATTTTCTAGTTTTCATAGGAAAGTGATGGTCGATTTTTTTGCATAACAAATAACAAGATGTTAGATAAATTGATCATTTTGAATGTCATAAAAGTGAAGATTTATAAAATTTTAGTAAAAATTTAGAAATTAAGAAAAAGCCAATCAATAACTTACAGAATCTTCGAGAATATCATCTGGTTCAGTTAAATTTTCGTCATCGACGAAAAACATGTGTGTTGTTGGATCCATAAGAATTGCAGCAGAATGAGACGCAATGTTGATGCGGGTGGAAATCGAGAACCGCGAGAGAATCTCAATGAAAGAAGAAGAAAAAAATCAGTGCAACAAGCGAACAACTGCAGGACGCGAAAACAACCGGGTAAAATAAGAAAATGAACTAGCTATGATCGGAAAGAGTCAGAAATCGAATGATAAATAATGTAGCATGATGATGAATGTTGTTTACTAGAAGTTAAACAAATCTGCAGCGCTAAACAACAATTCATGACAAACATCATAGTGGAGTCTACATTTATTTTGAAGTCTACATCAGGCATATTAATAAAGTATTAGATGCGTGGAGCGTATATAAGGTTAAAGTCAAGCTCTAGATAATCATTACCTGCAGACATGTATGTTTAAAAATAAAATTGAGAGAATTTTAAATATAAAATGATGATCTAGTCTTGTAATCTGCGCATTTATTTGCAAAACAAAGACCTGCTTATCACTTGCTTCCACAGCTTCTTCACCATCAGACACGTCAAATCCATACTCATTCTCGCCTTCCAGGATCTCGTTCATGCGCACCGTCTCTGAATTTTTTTATTTCTTAAAGATATCCTCGAAATATGTTTCAGAAAATACTGCATACCACCGACTTGAATTAACTTGAATCAACTCGACTATTAGTTTTAAAAATTATAATAAATCCGAACCTCCAATACTGATCCTACTGGATAGACTCTTGAAAAGTACTCGAGGTCGAGTTGGTGAACTCATTTTAGTAACTTGCAATATCGATCGATTCTACTTTGTCAGCATTGATCTAAAAACTTTCATTAATTGATTCGTTTCTAAAAATACAAATAATTGACCAGAAAACAATGATGTTATCGGATTGAGAAAGTTGACATAAGCACCAGAGTTGCGGAAATTAGTAAAAGGTAAACCGGTTTCTTCAGGCAGTAAAATGGGGCTTACCTTCTAGAGAAGTTGCGATGAGTGCGTTTACTAGTCACATCGAGTGCGGAAGTGGGTTAAGCATCTGAAAATTAGCCATTTTTTGCGCTTTTTTCAAATTTATAGGTGTGCATCTGGTAAATTTTCATTGAGAATAATGAGAAACTTTATCTGATAAGAAAACTATTGAAACAAATTAAATTGATTTAGAAATTGCGAAATGTTCAAATTTCAAATGAATGAAAGCGTTTTGGAATTGTTTTCAAGCGAATCAGAAAATTGCCTATCGAAATATTCAATGGGCTGATTGATGTTTAGACAATGGAATTCTGTGTGCGAGCAGCAGTCACATATGACGTGTTTGAATATTGATTTCCAAATTCCAAATATGCATAAAAATAACAAGTTTTTCCTTTTAAATCATTCAAAACGAATTTAAAATTTCATTTTTCAACATTGGAAAAGAAATTTTTAATTCAATTACAAATATCACAGACATCACGCATAAATTATGGAAACAAAATAGGAGAAGTTGATTGAGAATTGCAAAACACGTGAAAAAATTGGTTGTTGATTCAAAATGTGCAGCGAGGGTGCAAGCGAAGGTCATTAGCGGGAATTGAATGGTGCAAAATGGGAGAGTAAGGGGTGAGCAAACACGGAAAGGGTGAACAGGGTGCAATAATGTGAGAATAGTGATGAGTAGTTATGAAATTCAGAATTTTTCTAAATTACAAAATATTTTTTAAGCTAAAGTTTGCCCTTATTTTCTAAGACAAATGTATTTAACTGATTTTTTCATAACATATTGTGCATGTTTCCATGACTACAAATGGTCAGCTTGAAATTAGTTCCATGTGTTTAGCAAAAATTTATTTTTGTAAATTAAAGTCAATAATTATACTAAAACTATAGAAAATAAAATCTAAATGGCTCCAGAAGTAAAGCATCAGCTCAGCCTCTTGATTTGATCAACACATTCACTTGCCTCGGATGAACCACCGTCGCACCACTCAAGACCAAACCTTTCCCAGTATTGGATCCTTCTACGATGTCGAACTTCCTGAGAATGTGGCACAGGGCTAATTTGGCTTCGAGGAAGGCTAATCTGGAATTCTATCGTTAGAATCACGATTTACTCAAAATTGATCCTTCTAAAATGCCATCAGAACAAAAATACCTCATTCCGATGCAGATTCTCGATCCATGCCCGAAAGGAAGGTACGTCGCTGGTGGATAGACTGCGCCATTCAGCCATCTGAAGAATTGAATCACAAATTTCCAAATCCACTTTCCGTCTACCTTTCCGGAACAAATTGGTCAGCATCTTGCCCGTAGATCTCTTTATCGTAATGAATCGCCCAGGCGTTGGCCAGAACAAAAGTGCCTTCTTCGATCTCCATGTTGCCGACTTTGGTCGTCTTCATGCACAAACGGGAAGTTACGCTGAATTTTTTATGACGAAAAAACGCGTTTTAATAAAATACAATTGGACAGTGTTAATAGTCTAAATAATTGAGGCACGATCTTCAATAAATTTTTCCATACCTAGAAGCCAATGGGTACATCCTCAAAGTCTCCTTGAACACGGCTTCTAGATACTTTAATCTTCCGAGCGTTTCGAAGTCGATGGCCTGAAACTTAATAAAATTCTCTAAAGAAAAGTTTTCCTTTTACGGTATTCGTGCACTCCCTATCGATTTCTTGCTGCAGCTTTCTCATTTTCTCTGGATTTTTCGTTAGGAAAAACGCCGCGTAGCTGAGAGCGTTGGCAGTTGTATCGAATCCAGCCAACAAGAAGATCATCAATTGTCCTTTGATCTCTTCATATGTCAGATTTTTCGAGATCTGAAGTTTTATGTTTCAAAATATTTATCTATTGGAGTAATAATAGGTGCTTACTAATGGGCTTCAAAAATTTAGTAAAAATATTTTACCGAAACGTCATTCTTCGAGAATTCCTCCATGTTATCTTTAATATCATCGGCTCTAGCGTCCAAGAACAAATCGATGAAATCGCTCGGCTCGCCGGGTTCTATGCCACGCTTTTTGTCGTCTTCCTGAATGGATATATATTTTTTGATTTTAGAAAATTATAAAAGCTGTATGAATCTAAAAATAAACAGTTTCTCAAATCCGAGATTATTTTTAAACATGCTTACTCATCGCATTTGCATTTTAGTGATATCCGAGCTTTTATTTTAAAATCGAAAAATTTGAAACCAACCCTCTGCTTGACTCTTTCATCAACCGTCTTCGTCATCTTGCCCAGAATATCGACGAAGATGTTGGCTTGAGTGTCCTTGGTAAATTTAGCCGAAAGCAGGAAAATGATGCGCAGAAGGAGGATCGGAACGAAGGTGCAATGTGCCAACATGCTGATCGGCGCTCGGAAGTCGAACTCGAAAGACTGAAAAATTTGGATTTGAAAAATGATACTAAAATGATCTGAAAATGTCATATCGAATGCTTTGATGATGGTTCTTCAGCAAAATATACTTCAATTTCGATGAAACGTACCCTGACGATTGGCGCGAGCATAGGATTGTTGAAGATCTGCGACGTTGGCTGACCCAGTGACAATCGAGAAATTACATCGAGCGTAAACTCTTGGAAGTATCTAAATTTTGCTTGGTTGAGTTTCAAAATTTTCGTCATAATTATATTCAGCTATTCAGTTGTTAGATTGTTAGTTCTTTGGACAAGGTTTCAAACAAAAGTTACTAACTCTCTTATATTAATTTCCGAATTCGCATTCTTCTCCAAATGCTTCACCAACTCCATAGCTGAGTCTTCTACCAAGCCGTTGATCTGAATTCATTTTCAGCCTTATGATTCAGAAATTTCCGAATAAATTCTCCCTATAAATATGAATGCTGGAATATTATTTAATAGCATTTCAGAAAGCTTTTTAAACGAAAATCAAATCCACCAATTCTACTGATTGAACTAGTGTAATTGTAAATTCCTACCTTCTTCAGATTAGCATTCGAGAAGGAAGGGGCGGTAATTGTCCGGAGTCGCTTCCATCTCGCACCCCTGGCGATGAACACGTTGGTTCGCTGATTCTTGCCCGGGTTGCCGGTCATCGGATTCGTCTTCCGGCCGTGGAAATTGTCGAACTGCTTCACGAACACCTCGTTGATCATGTCGACGTCGCTCGTGACGAGCACCTTTCGGAGACCCTCGTACAGACCGAATGTCTTGCCGTACTTCTGCAATTGTTCCTTTCAAATTCGAAATATTTTAAGAGTGAACTGTCGAACGCAACGACCAATCATTCGTAATCAGTCACTGAATAATCCTCAAAGCCTGCAGCATATTTGAGAATATCAAAGTGCTTAGAATTAAAATTTAAAAAAAAAAATCATAATATCGAGAGAAAAAATCCGAGAGTTTAAAAATGAAAATTACCTTCGACCACTCCCCAAGCTTGACCATGATGGGATGATCATTGTCGAGGATCGTGTAGAAGTGTCCGAACATGAGGCTCTTCCCGGCTGGTTCGGCAATGTTCCGACGGCTCCAATACGTCATGTGCCAATAATAATAGGAGAACAAACCAATGCCACAAGTGAACAATAAAGTTAGTAGGAACATCATTTTGATCTGAAGTAAACTTTAATTAACAAGAAGAGGTATCGAATTACTCCGACTTTAAGATATTGTTCAATGTGATGTTATGCAGAGGAATTAAGCAACAAACATTCGAAATACTTTTAAAAATATGAAGCTTAATTTAAATATTTTATAGGAACTTAAAATGAACAAACTGATCAGCTTTTGGTGATTTTAGAGATCAAATTAATTCATCGCATTTTAAAGGCTTTCCCGAGAAATTTCGTAACGCTGCTCCGTCGTCAATTCATGATGAGAAAATAGTGACAATATTGATAAAATCGGTGATAAGGACTCGAAAGTAAACTATAGTTTACGAAGAAACGCCACGTGGGGAGAAGTGTCCAGAGTACCTTTGAAGATGAGAATTCGAAAATGAATACTTCAGACGGTTTACGAAACCTATCTTTCAAAATTCGACAAATATAAATACGTCCTGGGACGATTAATGTTTACGTTTTAGCCTTTTGTTCTCGATTGATTTACTTCACCAAGTGCTTGCAGAAAGGAATACAATAAGAAATGTCATGCTGATATTTCAATGTGAAAATGCGCAAAGTGGAGACTACACTCGATTTTGTGGGTTCAAAAGTTATGTCTGTAAGAGAAGTTTATTCTGATTGTAAGCAAGCAATGATAGTAGTCTCAGAAAGAAGAGTCAAGACAACTCGCTGAGCTTGAAGATCTTAATCCGATGTTCGAACAGTAAATCAAACGGTTAATAAATCGTTAAATCATCTAATCTACTTATCCAATGATAAATGAATCTTCTTAAAATTGCTCTCAATTATTTTTCCATGATGCAACTTTTCCTACTCGCATAGACTTCGAAATTGTCTAGTACTTTATCTCTGCTAATCAACCGCAAAACTTATTGATGAATCATATTTCAGTGAACAACTTCGACATCTTGGCTATTTTATAAGTTAGCACGTTTTTTCCCATTACATATGCTATTCAAGTCATCTGATATGATATTTTTACCACTCGAGTAGTAACTTTGCATATAAACTGAAGATGTTTATCAACATTTGACGTAAATCCTTCTTATTTTGAATTAATCTTTGACTCGCTATTTCATATGCGCCTCAGTAACTTTAATATTCTCCAGAATGTTGTTCATTTAGACCAATTATGTGTTAATTATTCGGTGGGTGTTGGGCTCTAATGCCATTTCTGGTAGTGCATTTCATGTTTTCGACATCATTACATCGACATAATGCGATCCGTAAAACATCGAGGGTTTTACGGGCTTAACGGCGCCTAAAATATCCTTAGAATTGGAGGATTTTGAGGAATGTCATTAGCCTTTGAGTTAGTTTTTGAATCTAATTTTTTTAATGAAGAATTTGAAGAATATTTTGTACTGACGAGCTAAATAATAACTCTGTTTTATTTTCTTTTTTCCAATTTATTTTCATAAATTTCTCCTAATCCGTGTCTGGACATAAACTACAATATCCCTATTTTCTCAAAAATTCCATCGAACTTACCTAGCCTCGATTGTCTAATTTTCCTGCGAAATTGAGTGTAATTTATGAGAAATTGATTGTTTTGAACTCGCCTATTTTTCCTGGAAAACAATCTAAATTATTTAAAAGATTTATCTAGAAATCTATGAAATTCAGAGAATTATATATAATTTAAAAAATAAAATCTTAGATTTATGTTCTTTATATTCATTTTGACATGATCATATTTTTTTTGACATTTTGGGTGTAGAGTGATTTGCACAGAAGTGAGGCGTTTTGTAATGAAGAAAGTTAGTGCTAATTCTTCTATATTACAAAACGACTTACTCCTGTAGAAGCGTCCTACTCCCAAGCATTCTAAATAGATTTAATTTTCAAATACCCAACTTGATGAATTCTTCCCTATCAAAACATATCTAGCTTGTTTATGCTATGAATTAATTTGATACATATTTGCTATGACCAGTCATATGATTGATGCGCTACGAATAAATTCATCCTAAATTCATGCTATCAATTATTCGGATATTTGAATAACTTTATGGCTCCATGTTTTTATCATATCATCACGTTTCTAATATTAGCAATTCTCCTAATTTCATAAATTTATAACTTGTACGTTTATTTTAAAGCAGTTAAGAATTAATGTTTGAAGGAGAACTATATTAATTAAGTTTTCATAGTTCTATCTTAAACCTTAACACTTTTAAACGTAATATTTTATTCGATCGCGACACTAATATTTGCACTCCAAATTTATACTAAACCTCTGCAACATTCTGAATGAGGAACTTAATATTTTCTCTTGAGTAGGGCTTTCATTCACGAAATCCTGCAGCTTTTTCCTGCATCTGCATCCAGTTTTAGGAGCGACAAAATTGGCAAAATTTCCTCATCATAGTTTGGACTCGGGCTAGAAAATGATTTTTTTAAAAATAAATATTCCGGCTTGTTTTATCCGCCTATATTTTATCATAAGGGAAAATCATGAACTTTGTTTCTTGAAACTTCAGCACCGACAATTTTCCGGGTCTTTATTCAATTCATTCTCATTTGAGGGGGAAGTTCGAAAATCCGCTGCGAGTCGTTAGCTTCGTGAGATTTTCCAAATCAGTACTGGGTGCACGGATGATGATTTGAAAACGCTGCATTTTCTTACATTTTTTTACTGAAAAAGTAAACTTGAGATAGAAAATTTTAAAATGATATAAATTTGATATACGCATCTTCTCATCATTGGCAAAATTATAAAATTAAGAGTCTTATCCAGCCGTACCTAAAAATTTCGCGATATTGAAGAACTCAAATGAGTCCAAAATTTTATCGTAGATACAATGTTCTTGATCCAGTCGCTAGATTTCATCTAATAATTCGTTGAATTTTTCACCAGAAACAAATTAAAAATTTTTCTCCAACAACAACAACCAAATATGTTTCTGAACTTCTGGCATATTGTGAATCCTGATTTGTCGTGTCTCGTGTTCTCCTTGATGTGATCATTTAGAAGCATTCAGCGGTGCGCGAACCTCTGAGTTTTCCGACATAAGCCAGTTTCAAGGGGCTGAGCCTTAGCAAGCAAGGGAAGGAGGAAAAGACCTATTAGCCTAGAGGTTCGAGTGTGAACAACGAGGTGCACACAACAAGTAATCTGAAGATTTTCTCGAATCAAATTGGGCAAAACTCGACGACGAGTTGTTCCACTCTTTATAACTCAAGTCCATAAGAGTGAAGGGTAAAAACTTCCTAATTTATGAATTTTATGCATCATTTTGGATTTTAGATCTCTTTAATCACATTCTATGATAATTTTAAGTTGTCCCACACTTTACAAATCCATAAGATTGAAAGACAAAGATCTCCCACTTGAGTATCAGGAATTATTTTGTGAATTTTGTGCTTCTGCTCAGAATCTATTGGTTTTATTGAATCATTAAATTTATTCACCAATTTTTAGTTTTCTAATTTCCAATCGTCTATGACTAAGTGCTCTTCTTTAAAAAGTTACGTACTTTCAATGAAAATTTCATATAAATTACCTCCTTTTGAAAAAAAATCTAAAGTGGTATACCTGAGATTTTGGAAGTATTCCGGAACTTATCCGGAAATGTCATGCATAGATTTCTTTTCCTGGACATTATTACGTAATAGGGCATGCTTTGGGCTAGATATCTAAGATTCAAGGACTAGTACTTTGAAACTTTTTAAAAATGATTTTTAAATTCAATAGGCTATATTGTCCATTGTAAAAAACTTGACAGTCGCAGTGCCCTTCGCACAAGGGGGCGGTGCGAGCAGCACGCTTCCCGCTTGCGTCGTGGCATGCATTGAGTTTAATTATTCAAACTGGATTTTCACTTTCATTTATTTTTTTTGAAATTTTCCTTCGTGATTTTTATAATCATTTGGTAATTATCGATAATTAGAGCATAATTACGGATATTTTGCTGAAAAAATATGCTCAAGAAGTCATTTTATCGAGAAAAACGATAAAAATCACGAAAAACACGAAATAAAACAAAGCTAAAATCTGTATTTGTAATTATGTCCTAATTATCTGCTAATTCTCGACAATTATCACAATTTCGAAGAAGAAATTCAAAAGTCTATTTTTAAAAGTTTTCAAAAAAACTGCAAAATACGAGAAAAATAAGTGAAAAGTTGTTGTTCATTGAATCACTTACAGGTAATTAGCTCTAGTTACCGCTAATGATCGATAATTGCCGAATAACTATAAAAATCACGAATGAAAACGTCGAAAAAAATAAATGAAAGTGAAAACCCAATTTGAATAATGAAACTCAATGCATGCTGCGACGCGAGCGGGAAGCGTGCTGTTCGCACCGCCCCCTTGTGCGAAGGGCGCTGCGACTGTCAAGTTTTTTACAATGAACAATAACTATAGTCGACTAACAAGGGAAGTGCACAGATCGGAGCTCACGTATTTTGATGAAACTTACCAAACGGGGGTTTTCAATGACAAGGATCACGATGGTAAGATCAAAAAGTTCAAAATAGAGATCTGAAAGAAGGGGATTGGCGAAAACTCTCGATTCTTCACTTGTATTCATACACTTGCAAATTACATACATTTCCGATAAAGGAATTCATTCATTTCTCACACAAAATACGAGTGAAAAACGGATTAAACTTTCCTCTTCCAGGTTCCTAGTTGACAAATTTTGACTTTATTATCTTAATCCTCGTCATTAAAAGCCCTGTTTGGTAAGTTTCATCAAATCAAAATCTATAAGTTCCGATCTACGCACTTCCCTTGTAAGTTGTCATTTTTTAATATTTTAAAATGTGTTTATATCGTCATTTTTCTTGCTTTATATATCATAATTGGATTCCATGCTTTTCATGAAATTTTGAGATTTCAAATATAATAAATCAAGGAAATTTCACATTTTTGTGCCGCAAACTCCCTCACAACAGCCGGAATAATCCAAAAGTTTCATCGTATAAATATGAACATGCAATGAAAATGAATAGCACTGAATCTATGCGCATAGTTTCGATATGTTCCATATTTTTGTTATGTTTGACGAGCACAAACCATTTACCTCCAGCCTTCTGTTGGTCTCGTCTTACACTTCCGATATTTTTTTAGTTTATTATTTCATGTCCACAAACACGCCTTTGGTAATATACCATGTGACGAAAAACTTGATTATATTTTTGTTTTTCTTATGAACATTTTTATATTTCAAATATGTCATAAGTATGTTATGTAAATTTTCTGCGGAATGAAACTATTTTAAGATCCAGATTAATTTGGTTTTTGCTCAGATTTGAATTGAAACTTATGAAATTTTCATCATCAGTTTTTGATTTCCGAGGAAAGATCGTTGTAGCTTGTGATAGCCTGTTTCATGAGGTGATTTTTGACCTTCAGAAAGATGAAGATTATCTCAGTCGATTTTCAAATTCTATCTTTATCATTAGGCCAAAAATTGACCAAATCAGATTGCGTGTCGAAATTTTGCAAGGCTCACTCGAGAAAACTCCCGAAAATCAAGGATCCTTCAGTTTTTCGAACTTCAATTTTATTAGTCGAGCCTCAAGTGAAATTTCCTCACTTTCAAAGTTCCTTAAAGCATTTTATTTAAGATATCTAATAGCAATTGTTAAAATTTTTGCATAATAATTTCTGATATTCTCTGATACAATGTTCCTTTCAAGTTTTTTAAAACCATTTTCAGTAAATTAAGACTACTAAATCATTTTTCTCATATAATTTTCGATTCTCTATAAAATTTCCTCATTCGTGCATCAAATGTATCAAATTCAACAGCATTCCGCTCATTAGTTAGGATTATATATATCCTGCTTTCTAAAGTCGTTTTTTTAAAAATATTTTTCTTAGAAAATTTGTATTCAGTGATTTTCGAGTCGTTGGCTAAACATTTTCACTTTTATATATTGGTTCATATACGCAAAATCCTCGAAATATATGTGGATCCAAGTAAATATGGATATTCCATAGTTTTCTGAGGCTATATTTTGACATGGCGCAAGAGATTTTGACGATTTTTGGTGATAACTTCGCATAAATTACAACCAGACGCATACCAAAATCGCTAAACAACGTTTGTCACGCAGTACATAAATTTTGGGGGAAACTAGATCAAAATTTAGGTTACACGATAAAAGATATAGTCTGAAAATCGTTTAGGATAGTGTTCAGCTAATTTACATTTTTAACTTCTAGGAAACCCCTTTTGTTATGACAATATGCACTGTTCACATGTTACGCGAATGAAGAAAAACATTTGTATTTGGGGAGTATTTGAAACTCGTCCAAATAATATTTTGGTTTTTATCATTATAAAATGATTTGAAAAACGGTTTACTTTTCAAACTAAGTAACTTTCATTCAGAAAATTTTGATCGTAATTGCATAAATTCACTACTTTTTGCAATAAAATGGCCTAAATAAATTTCATATTTCCAAGTTCATGTTCAAACTTCATATTTCTGTTCATAAACCTCAAAAATGTTTAGGTTTCAAAATTAACTAGTCCAAATATAATGCTACCTTTCTTAGCTGTATTACTCTTGTGATCTCTAAAAAGTATAACTTTTATCTACTTACCATCTTAATATTCAAGATTCTAATATTTCGCGTTCATTCGGAAGATTGCTTTCTTCTCAAATTTATCGGCCAAATTCGATAAATGTTTCTCCAGCCGACTTCGACAAATGAAATTTCGGCGCACATTTTTTCACGTATCTTTCTTCAAGAACTTCAATATTTCTCCAATGCTGAAACATAAGCCTGGAAAAATGATTTTGATAATCCCAGAAGTTCCCTATATTTTCTCGCCAAATTTGAATATTTCTTCAATGCTGAGGGTAGATTTTTTAAAAACGTCTGGGATAATTTAGAATATTCTCTATTTTGTCTCGTTTTCCGAGGCATCTTTAGGTATTCAAGGGTACAGAGAACGGGGCAGCCCCAAAATACCACTCGACTGACTCGTTGATTTTCTGAATAGCCCAGCCGTTCTTTTACTACTTCCTTGTGAAAACTCTCCCGTCATGTGATGAAGCGTAGGCCTGGAAAGCAGGTTGACATATTTGGTTTTCGAAACAAAACTTGTAAATCTTGGAACGACTATTTCCTTCCTTCTGTGGCGTAAATTTTTCATTTTCGAGCCTCACAAAATCCGGCCTTGTAATTCTTAGTTTTTTGTTGTTGCAATTCCAGACAAATTTTTAAAACGATTTTTATCATTAGATTAAAGAGTCATGTGTCTACTTTTAAAAACAATCTACTTGATCTCGTCTCAAAATTGTTTATTTTTAGTTTTAGTTTTGTAAATTTGGTCATTGGAACTTTCAGAAAAGGAACTGCTAGACAGCCTTTCAAATTCAAATTATCACAAACTAAAAGTTTTCTTTGGATGACTCGTACCTGAACGAATAACTTTGAGCATTAGGAAAAATATCGAAAATTTTTAGTCGCATGTTGAAGAATAGGCCTAAAAACTAAGGGAAATGTCTGGCATATTCGAAAGTAGCTTATTCATTTTGCGTTTATTCTACCGGAAATCTCAGAATGAAGAACAAATTTGCTTCCGTGTGAAATGATATTTCGGAGCTACTTTTATTCTCGAGTAAATATTAATGAGTTCGAAGCTATTCGAGACGTTTTTCAAGTTAATATTTCTGGTTAGTTGATGGTAGATTCCTTGGAAACTCATGAAATCCGTGGGGAATTTGGCAAAAATAGCTTAATTATCGTCTATCGTGAAAGCGATCTTTCCAAATTTCTATAGCCTCAATTTTAATAAAATCTCCTAATTTTTTTAACCTGGAAAATATTCGTTATTCAATTATGTTTTAAACTTTAAATTGGATAACATGATTCTTTATTTCGCTTCTCCCAAGAATAACTTCATTTTTGCCACAAAAGATGCGCGTTTTTGCGAATAATTGCATAGATTTCTCTCGTTTGTTTGATGTCCTTTTAAAATTGCATTTTTATTTAGTTTTCTCTTTAAATCCCTCTATTTAACTCATACTATTTTCTAGTTCTTTGCAGAAAAACTGCGTACTGAATTTGCATTTGTCGAGTCGCCTAGAACCAACGATAAATTTGTTATTTTCGATTACTTTGCTTACTCTAAACGACCAATAAACTCTCCGTAGAGCTCTAAAACAAGTACAAAGATTCGAAAATGAGGTAACTTGGAAGCACCCTCAAAATCCAAGGAATAAGAACTAATTCTCTACTATCAGCCTATGTCATAACGGTAGATAAAATTAAACTGAGATTTTCTTTTTTATATAGTTCGAAATACTTTTTTTCCCAATTACCCGAAAATAACTGGCAAACTTTTTTTCTTTCTAAATTTTCATTTTCTTTGTACTTTTTCAGAAAAATTTCATGTTTGTGCAAAATATTCCCTTGTTATTCATGCAAAATTCTATCAGACCTAATGAATATGAACTTTGCAAGGAATTTTCGCGTATTATTTTCGAAATACAATCCGAAATGAGACATTTTCAATGGTTTTTGATAAGTTATCATTGAGAGATGAAAGTGTTAACTAACAGTTTTTATTCTCAATCTAGCAATCTAACAAAAATCATAAACTTATTCATAGAATTCTGAGAAATTCTGCAAGCGTTTATTTTTGCTTATTTTCGACCTAGTTATTTAAATATTCCAAAGTTTGCCAGTAACATCGAGTACAGGCTAGCACCAGAGTTTCAGACATTTTGGCATAATTAACATAGCTCGTCTAGAAATACAAAAAAGCTCTATTATATGTCTAAAGATAGCAGGTTCAAAACTGTCTAGAATATATTTTGAATCATTTATACTTCAGTGTTTCAGACATAATTAGATACCCTTAATTAATGTGTGAGCAGTTTTATGATGTTTCGAGTTTGGTACAAAAAACTAGATTTTTTCTTCCTGAAACATCTATAGCACTACACTTAAAAATAGAGCAAAAAGTCGGTTGAGATTTCATTCTAGGAATTTGGCATGAAACCAAATCTTCTGACCACCAATTTTAAATGAAGCTTCATTTAATTACGTCGTATTTTGGATAACGCGTATCTGAGTGAAATGGACGCTTTTCCACATCAATTTACCTTTCTCATCTTTGAATTGTCTTATTTTCGTTCGCCTCATATCTATGCGTTTATTTCCTGGGAAGTGTTCGGAATAAATAAATGAAAGTGCATTGCTTGAAAATGATTATTCTCAGAAAATATTAGGAATAACAATATTGATATGACTAAGGGGATAACTTATATCTGAGGTTTTTTTTTTTTATTTTTTATAATTGCAAATAGTTCTAACTTTCTTATATACCTTTTCATTCAAGAATTCTGCAGGAATGTTTCGTTAGAAAGAGTCAACTTTTTCCTACATTACATTCACTTTTTTCTCTACCTCTAAATATGTTTCACATCACTTTGATTCTTTCTCAATGTTTTTTTCTCTGAATCTCATATTCTGATGCTATCTCTCTCAGCATTTGCTTATTTTTTTCTTTCTTTCCTTTTTCCCTCTTGATCCCTCAAATATTCACTCTCACCGGCAATTTTCCATATGCGAATGAATGCTCGAATGATTTTCTGAGTTCCCCTTCATTTTTTCCTTTCACCTAAAACCTCGACCGAAGGAATGAATCGTATTTCGAAGAAAATATCTCTCTCTCACAAACTCCTACGATAATTTGAGGTTTTCTTTTCAGATGAAATACGATAAAGCAAAATTTTGATGATTTTTGTTCGTAAAATTCACCTGAAACTATTACGTGACTTGAAAAATATATCTTTGAGCAGTTTGATCACTTTTATGAATTTTCACCAGTGATTCAGACATTCTTACATAAAGAAATACGTTTGAAACTTCCAAGAAAATCGTAAGACGCAAAGGTTAATCCAAGTGTGCAAATTCTTCACTTCTAATGTCAAATTTTGAACTTACCCGAGTAAACTACTGTTATACATTCATGAAATAGTACATAAGTTCGTATTATTATTGCATGACATTCCTCATAGTTTGTTCGTACATATCCTTTCATCGAATTCAATGATCTCGTCAAAATGCTTTGAATATGTTACGCCCTCTCTTTATTATCGCAAATTATTTCGCTTTATTGACATTCGTTGACCGCATCTCTAAATTCACTAAGCTAACTAATTTTCGCTTCATACTTATTATATTTGAAACATAATAATTTATTGATTTTTCAGATCATGAATCAGTTAGACCAAGAGTTACTGCCCGAATACTTTGATGCTAATTTTTCAGAATCAGATATCGAGGTATTTTTAGAGTCATCAAATTTTGTTGCAAAATTGCAAGATTTACTCAGAATAGACCAATTTGAATAATTATCTAAGTTTAATTTGGTCTGAAGGTCATTTCACGCCATTTACATTTTGCACCTGAATATTATAGTTGGAAGCTTCGCACGTATAATTTCAAATTGGTTCATTAGAATCAAAGCACGTGTTTGGAAATCACGCACATGAATAAGTGTATACTTTAAAACTTCGCTCCTAAAATAACGCATTTTCGAAAATTCGGGCTGCGACATTTCATATTAGGAAAGGAGAATCTTTTATGAGATCTTGGGAATATAGCCATATAATGGAGATATATTATCCCAGCTAATTTTATATACCCATCTCTCAACGCATGAGAATAATATCTTTAAGGTTCCTTATAAGTGGATCTTTCAATGATAGTTCTCACTTATTTATCTGAGGTTAGAAAACAAGGAATATAATGGGATTTCGAGAGAGGAAAGCAAAAGTGATGAAAATCAAATCCTTGAACTATGGAGGCGTGATACGGCTATATTTGGCAACTCTCAGAATTATAGCGACTATTTTTGGAGTGTAGAAGAATGAGACACCGCGCCTAAATTGGGTTTATTTGGCCTGCAGACGAAATATTTTGGGAATATGCTGCATTATAAATAGGAAAATTAGCAATTAAATAAAGCCAACTTATTAATATAAATAAAATAATGGTTCATGAACTCGATCCTTTTGACTAACTAACATGCTAGAACTTGGATAGATAGATCTGAATTAGAAGATTTGGAGTTAGAAAATATATTAGGAATTAAAGTGAATTTAAAGAAGGGGCTATTTTTATCTAATTGAAGTTTTTTTCAGTACAACATCCTGATCGATCCAAATATACGGACGATAGCTGTGACTGTGGCCTGCATTTACATAGTGGCATTTTCCGTCGGAATACCCGCGAACATCTATGTCCTCTTTAGAATGCGACGATTAGCTAGGTAAATTTAATAAGTCGAACAAATCGATGTTTCATAAAATTGCATGGATAATCATTATATTTTTGTATATTTACTTAATGGTAAGTTAATGACAGAATAGAAAAAGCAATTGTGATAATCAAATAACGATCTTCAGGTCAGAGTAAAAAGTTCAAAATAAATATTATCTCCTAGGATTCTAGGTCTTGATTAAACTACAGTATTCTCTTAACAAGCATTACTATGTGATTTTAATAAATTGAAAAAAAAACTTTAGCAACGATAATGAACGTTACCGAAACGGAACAGGAGTTGCGCTTTGTTCAATGGCTGCAGCTGATCTGTGTTCGCTTCTACTCATTTGCGCTCAAAATGTTCACCAAATGTTCGGGTTTGAAGAGCCAGATACTCCACTGATGCATGGATTGTGCAAGGTAAATTTGATAATTTAGCTTTATCTAGATTATTTGGAAACCTCAAACCCATATTGTAAGAAATTGGATAAAGAATATTCGGGCTAAGATTTTTTCTCAATCTATCTTACATGGCTTGTGGTTTTCAAGGTAGCTTTTTCAAATTTTACCATGATAGCCTCTTTTCAGGGAATGCTCTTCCTAACACATACAGTGACATCGATCTCGATTTGGTCTTGGCTATTGCTTTCGTCACTTCGATATTTGGCTATATGCCACCCACTCTACCATTTGAGGCTTTGGCAGATGCCTTATCGAGCCTTGGCATTTATAATTGTGAGTTTTTTTTTATTTCAACAAAAATAATTTTAGTGGAATATATTGATAGTTTCAAAGAAAAAATGTCGAAGATTCTATATTCAAAAGTTCATAATTTCCTTCGATTTATAATTGAAACATGACCATTTTAAAGATACGAGAAAAACAAATATTGGCTATAATTAGAATGGCCAGTAATGTCTCATCTTGATAATTTTTCAATTTTCGATATCTAAAATTCAAAGCCATGAATTCATTTTTTGATCCTGACTCATAAGATCGTGAAAATCCTGCTAAATTTCTTGTGAGCTGTGAATCGAGCAATTAGCAAAATTGCTTCTGAGAATGATATATCACAAGACATCTCGACGAGCTAACCAAAATGAAAAATTCATGAAAGTCGTCTCGAAAAGATAAATGACTAATCCTGAAAGTGTTTAAGGAGAAAGATAAAAATTTTAAAAATTTCGGATAGATCTAAGCAGCGCTATGACAAATCCTTGTTGCGTACCCCCTAAAAATTCTTCCCTAAAATTTTGCTGATCGCGAGACAATTTGTGTTAAATTTCTATCGAAAATTTTAGCCTTGCGGACCCTTTCCCTATAAGTTTCTCATTTTGACTGAAAGTCTTCCTGTCTCTGATTTTTGGCAATATTAAAGTTTTAGTCGATGTCAATCCTGCTCAATTTTTGGTTGCTCATAGCGGTTCATTCGACAACCGATGGATGTACTCAGGTATTTTAGGATATATTCTTTTACATATTCGCTCTACATACGTGCATAGAATGACGTTTTTGTTATATATCGAAATCCGACATTTTTTAAAATCATATTTCTCGATATCGATAATTTTAGATTTTTTGTAGAGAGAAGTTCAAATTCTATCAAGTTTAGCAATATGACTCCAGAGATTTTCCAACTAAATATTCAGAATTTATTGCCAACCCCTTGTGTTAATGAACTTAAATACATTTTTCCACTAAATCGACATTTTAAAGAATTAAATTAAGGTGCCTCTCCTTCGGGATAGCCTTTCTGCAAATCGTTTATTTCATTTGATCGAATGGGTCTGGTCCTTCTGCATTCCCTGTCTTTGCATTATCATCATGGACGCTAATGTCGTCGCAAAAAGCACGTTGATGTAAGTTATAGTATTTCAAAATATCTTAAATGATTTAAATTAGAGTCGAATTTATATTAAAAATTATAACGAAGATAAATTAGCATAAAAATAATTTCATACATAGTCTCATTAGATCCATAATTTTTGAAACTTACAAACTTTTTGTCAATAATGATAATGCAATTAATTTTAGAAAAATATAAGTTCATAAAAAGCTATCTGTGATCTGTGTAAATCAAATGCTATCATGCACATTATCTTTAAAAAATTTGCAAACATACCTTAATTTTTAAATTTATACTGTGCGAAATATGAAAATAACTATCTTTATTTTGATTTAAAAATAATAGCCTTCTAAACAATCTCCTAATTACTGGATTCCAGTGCATTTCCTCGGATTCACATAATTCGGGAACGAAGGAAATCGGCTTTGGAGGAGATCATAAAGCTCACGCGAAAAACCAGCATCCGCATTAAAATGGGCACCAATCTGAAGGTTAGTTTTTCTTCATTCATTAATTTTTTATCACGGAGATCTTTGACTTTCTGAATTTAACTCATGCTCACCGAAAACATAAACTAGCACCATCTTGAGCCAAAATAGCGTTTATTTACCGAAATTTCCAATTCCTAATTTGGATAAAGATCTGAGATTAAAAATCTCAATTCAGGTTCGACATCAAAAAGCAATTTGGAAATGGCTTCTTATAGCGCTAATTTGCATTATGCTAAATGCTCCTGAAAATATCTACAGGTAATTCAACTTTAATTGGTCAGTAACTGATCTTTAATTACCCAATTTAGGTTAATTGCTCTGTGTTCTTTATCAGAGGAACCTGAAGATAACTTTGATTTCGCGACTAGAATGATCTCTCAGGCACTGTATTTCAGGTAATTTCCAAATATTCTTTCTGAAAATGCTAGAAAATTTCAGTCAATTCGCGTTCAACGCAATTTATCTAGCAGTTTTCGTCTACGATAAAAATACTCGATATAATAAATGTGATACGAGTACCACACATCCAAGCGCTCATCCAGGTAACCTTAAAAACTATCACATTTTCTGATATTCATGAAATTTTTCAACGATGTACTTTATAATTTGATTTTTTTTCATAAGTTTAGTCATTTAGCACCTAAAAATTATAAATATCATAAGCGATTTTCGCATTTGCGAGAATAAATTACAATTTGCAAGTCCAAAATTTAGCTCCGATGCGATCTCGCGTAGCGTCAACTGCAGGCATGGATTCGCCCGTACGTGATTCGGCCGTCCGACTTTTACAGCCGGAAATTTTTCCCAAAAATAGCCTAGTTGAATTTCTATAAATAAGCAATTTCTACAATTTTTGATGAAAAACTATTATTCGCATTTGTTAGAGCTGTATTCGTTAATTATAGTCTTCTAAATTTCTGAAACATTTGTAGAAATCATTTTGATATTCGGTACATCAATCAATATGTATATCATTTTTGTTGATATTTTTAGACTTGTACAATTCGTGAAGCGGGTTCATACTATATTTACATGTATATGTGAAAAACCTTTACCGATGAATAAATTATTATGAAAAATGTCATATCACAATCAAAACGAGTGGTCAATAAATTCACACAAAGACTAATAACATTAGGGGGCTAAAAGAAAAATGTGATCGCTATCTCAGCAAAATTGAAGTATGGACACTGCCACTGTGCAGTAGCACAGCGCATTTTTCATTTTTTACGATTTTCAAAAACGTGTCTAGTTTAAATTTCATGTTTTCTTAAAATTAAACATGTTCTTCATATTTTAGCGAGTTTGATATATCATTATTTTTTAAAAATGCATCGTTAGATTTCTGAATTTTGCATTTTATTATAATTCTAAGTTTCATTTTACGGAAAATTGGTTTAGTTTTTTTCCTCCCTGAATTTTATGTCATGTTATGATGAATAAGTTTCGAATAATGGCACTATCGATTTTCCTCGATCAAATATGTTTTGGTGATCGTTACATAAATACACCTGTCAAAAGAAAATAACTCTAACTGAGGGCGGAAACCATTGTTCAATCGATTATTTTGCTAAACTCAAACGTTAAATTTGCAGATTTGTTTAAATCTAGTTGATAAATTCGAACAAGCACGCCATAAATTTAGTTCTTATCGATGATCAAATTTTTTTTCATTTGTCTCGTATTTCTATACTTTTTACCTTTGACTAGTAAAGACTATGATTGAAAATATTATTATGCTAAACTTAGCCTTAGTTTTAATTCGTTTGATATTCGGTGCTTATTGTAAAATTCTTTTTATCAACTCATACCTTTTTATCTTGATCACGTTATCATTCGAGTCATATTTTCAGCATTTTGAATGTTGATGACTTCTAAAAGTTGAGGAACCAAGATATGCGAAAACATCATCTCGGGTTCCACTTTCATCTTTAGGATGTCTATCAAATTTCCATCATGCCATAACTTTTTCTCAAATTTGTTCCCGGTATCTGTTTAGTTTCATCATTAGAAATATCATTTCTACCTAATCAAAATCTCACAACATTTCGCTAATTTTTCCTAGTTTTTTTAGCCTTTGCACAAATTTCTGCCAGTTAGGTATTCTCGAACTTTCGCATAATTCACGTAAATTCATTCGATAATCGCCTTTTTACCCTTGAACTCTCTCGCATGTCGGTGCAAATGCCATGCATTTCAGTATAGATTTATACATTTTTGGCGATTCCAGGCATTCATACTTTACTGAGATTAATAGTCCTAGTTTATTTTTAAATTAAAGACCGTCATTGGATACATTAAATGGGAGGCGGTTTCATAGTAAGTCACAAAATTTTTGAAACATGAAATTAGAATCGAAGTTTCGGGGAAAGTTTCATTTTCATTATTACCTTACAAAATGATCGACTCTAAAGACGATCTACTAACCGAAACTTCGAAAACTAACAAAGATGAGGTGCATTTAAAAGATATCTAATTTTTCCCCGAAAAAATAGGGCATTTGATTTCCTGATCATTCATCCAGTGAATAGAGAAATTTTCTTGAGTTGGCGATAGATTTTTTTTCAATTCTCGCTCTCCAAAATTTATGTTTTTAGCTCTCGCACTCCGGCAAATCGCAGGGTCGACCTGCCACCACCCCGAGCATTTCTCTCTACATCATTCTGCTCACCGTCCAGGCCTGCATCGGCGGACTTTTGTTTGGATATGACACGGGCGTCGTTTCAAGGTTAATTATTCGCTTTTGATAAAATGTAGGATCCTCATTGACTAATCAACCCCGATTTTTTCTACATCTAATACAAATGAAATTTTGAAACATCGGGCAAAAAATACGCAGTATCGATAAAAGAACTTACTTCGTTTTGAACGATAGAAAAACGTAGAGCATGATTTCTATACGCTAATTATTATTTGAATCATAAAGGTTTCTATGGATTGGATTATTCCGAATTGGAGGCTACGTGATTATCTTTGAAACTAGTATAATTTGTAAATAATGCATGAATTTCAGCGCGATGTTATTTGTGCCCGACAACGCGGGAATGAACCACATGGGCATCGGCTGGCAGGAGCTCATCGTCTCCATCACTCCGGGAATGGCCGGCATCGGAGCGCTATTGGCTGGTAAGATAGATGTAAATCGTTCATGTTACGTATGAAAAAATCGCAATTAACTATGCATCGAGCTTATAAAATGTAAGCTACTCATCAGCTACAGACATGCACGATTTTCTCACTTTCGAAAGACCCTGTTCACTGCCTTGATTCAAATTTTGTTAATTATATTTTGTGATTGATGACCTCAAACAGTAAAAATATCAGTCTAAACGTAATAAGAATCTTGTTATATCTTAAGACATATTTTATTCTTAGCGTGAAATAACGATCTGAAATCATATCGGTGAATTTAGCGGGATTTGTCCTCGTTAAAAATCTAAATATATATATATTATTTTTAGGGAAAATATTCTATACTTCAGTTTAAAATCGAATAACAATGATAAAATCTGCAGGCCAAGCAGCCGACCTCGTCGGTCGTCGTCCAGTGATCCTGGCCGCATCAGCCCTCTTCCTGGTCGGCGCAGTCGTGTGTGCCGCCGCACCCGAGCGATGGGTCCTCCTGGGTGGACGGATTCTGCTCGGCATTGCTATCGGTAAATTTTTCCAATCTAGTTTTAAAATGAAGACTCAATTTTGCTATTTGAAAAATATCCTATCATCTTAACTGGAAATATTATTATAAAGCATAACAACCGTAAAGTCATGATTTCTTTGCCGATTTAATATATTTTGAAGTAGTTAATTCTCGAGACTGTATAGAGCTGTTTCCAAATATAAATACTCAAGTTAGTTTGAAGCATTTATTGGTTAATTTCAATTTAAATGATATATTTCTTAAGGTTTTGCATCGATGATCATCCCCGTATTCATCTCCGAGGGCTCGCCGTCTCACATTCGAGGCACTTTGGTTACCGTCTATCAGGTACGGTGTTTCTGAGAAATATATTTTTTAAAGCTATTTTAATTTTCTTTTTCACTCCGCCAACGTTATTCCATTAAACTATGTGCGAGATTTATATGTAAACATCAATAATTCCAAACATATCCTGCCCATTTTATAGAAAACGCAATTTTCGGCTGAAATATGAAAGTAGTACAATCTACAATTGCCTGCGCATTTAGCATTTTAATAGGATATTGTGATTAAGGTTCAACCTAATTGATAAATCTTAAAATTACCTGATGGAACGAATCGGCAAGATATCGTTACTTCCACAATCCCTCCAATCGTTCTCTGTATTCATCGTAAGGCATATTCATTTGAGTGTCTATTGATCTCCTCATGCGTCGTTCCAAGACCTTGTTGCAATAATAGATTAGCACAGGTAATAGAAATGCGTAGACTGGGCAGAGGAAGGCCGCTAAATTGGAAAATTCTAACCATTGATAATAACTTTTGATAATAATTATTCCTATTCCTACCACTCACAAAATCCTTTAGGTGAGAAGTTCATCAACAATAATTTACAAATCATGTCATATATAATTTAATAAAAGTAGCCTATCATTCTCAATTACATGAGACTGATGAGCATTTTGTAGGTTTGAGGGTATTGTTCAAGATAATGGAATTTTAAAAAATACGTAAAAATTACCTTCTACAAAAAGTGGAAAATCTTCCGGCGCTATCACTTCCGTATAAGCGACCACTAATTCCAAAGCTCCCAGGAAAATCAGGCAAACCACGAAACTCGTATAAACGAAGGGAGCTAGAACGTGGGCGGACCTAAAATATTGAAGATAATTTTGTAATTTACTAGCTTTTCTTTTCGAATGTTTCAAAAATACTTTCCGTATAGTATATTTACATTAATAACTCATTACGTTTAGTTGAGAGTTTATTGATCCAAGTTAAATTCAATCAATGCGATGCGAACCATAAGTTTCTCCGAAAATTTTACTATTCATTTGATATCCTACCTTAAAATCTCATCGAGCTGATATTTCGAAGTTAGCACAAGCTCAACATTTCGTCTTCTATTAGACCGCCTTATACATTGGAACCAAATTACTGCTACTATCTAGAAAGTTCAAATAGTGCTCGATTCAGAAATATGCTATTTTTAAAAGCTATTCTGTAAAATTAGATGTGTTACCATTTATCATATGATATAACACAAGCTAGCTTACATTAGAAAATTAATCTAGAAAATCTTATTAGATAAGTTTTTACCTGACTAGCAGCCAAAAATCCGAAAACGAATAGGCTTCTCGTTCGCGTTTTCGCTGTTGAAGTCGTGCAGTAAATTCGCTCCAACCCACTGTCAAACGGAGTGTCCAAATAATGAATAAGCGTGAAGAAGAGTGTGATTATGATCTAAAACTCAAAAAAAAATCTGAAATTTTGTTCTCATTTTTAATTGATTATAATAGAGGCTCTTCGTCACTACATTTTGAAATGTTTCATTTTTCTAGAGAAATTTTGAATCATATATCGAAGAGATAAAAAAAGAGTCAATGGGGCTATTTTTATGCTAAATAAAAAAATAACATTTCTCCGTTATTTGAGTAGATTTTCAAAAAATCGAACCTGCACTAGACAAAATATGACTCCGATTCTGCGTCCGCTGCTTTCATAGACTTCCAATCGTTTGCTTGCAATAGTCCTTTCGATGCAAATGAACAAAGGGGAAAGGCAAGCGATTTCGAAGAAAAACACAGACGGTGCTCGTAGTAAAAAACAATTCCACTCGGTGCGCAATAGATTGCAGCCTAAATTTAAAGTTGTTCTTCATCCAAACTCGAATATCAAGACTCAACTTGTAATTCATTTTATAACTAAGCTTGCTTAGTAGCTCAGCTAGTTTCGAATTTGAACATCTTTCTATATTTTCTATATTCTGGTATTCAATGATTTTAGCATTAATTATTCTCGTAATGCCGAAGTTAGTTTTGGTGAAAATCAAATATCGAACATTTTTATGAAAAATATTGTTGAAAAATTTGCAAACCTATTCTCATATCCCGAAAGGATCAAATCGATTTGATATACAAAAAAAATATAAAAGAACACTTGAAACCTACCTTCCTCTCGGTTGTAATGTAGCAAGTCAAATACGTTTTGATTTATTCTAAATCCAGGGAAAAATCGATAGTCCAAATTTTTTTTTAACTTACCTCGCCACGCAATGTAGAATTAGACAAACCACATGAAATACGAATAGAATTCGCGTGTTGATATGATAGGTCGCTGTACTTATAACTCGATGTAGTAGTGATACCAATAGAGGTATGGCCACTGAAAAATCTCATTCCAACTAATTTAGTTATTATTAGTTTTGATACACTCTAGCTAAAAGTTACGATAGGAGTAATCTTTTATCAGCCTTACATTTTTCAGAATACTGATTTTTAAAGTTTTTTTTACCTAATGAAATAACGGTCATTCCAATAATTAGGGGGTTCAAAAATGGACTTCTCGCGACCTTTTCAGCTAACTCGCAATCGGATTGTTTGGCGTTCATTTTTACTGAAATTTTTAAATCAACCAAAATTTCTTGAAAGACTAAAAGTCAGAACAAAATTATTATGATTCGAAAAAATTTGAAGCAAATTCAAGAAAATTAAAATGAAAATAACAGATTGTGATGAGACGGTTAGAGAACTCATCATATTTTCGAGAATATGGAACTTTTCTAGCTAATATCACATATCGTGGAGTTTTCAGCGCACCCTTAGCTATTCTCATAAAGTTTCTACTTTCAAGTAAACACCAATATATCCCTGGGGGTTGATGCTAAAAGTACGCAGAATGATATTCGAGAATTGGCATAACCCAACCTAAATATTCTAGAAAAGCTCAACCTATGATGAAGATAAGAACAAGAAAGCTTGCTAAGATATATGAAAAATGACATGAATGATACTCGCTATAACTACGAATATTTTGGAAGATGTCCAAAATATCATAACGTTTTTCAATAAACTCATATGCATGCTAGGGTTGCATGACTACAGCTCATAAAAATGGTAATTTGCCGAAGAAAATTAACATTTTTGAAGTAGGTTTTAACTAATTTGAAGGTTTCTTAAGAATTTCATAATAGCGTTAAACGGCGCGCTATTGGCAATATTTTATCGCAAATCTATAAATTAATCTTACGATAGTTATTCAAATTAAGATAAAATTCTTTCGAAGAATAGATGAGAGTGCTTTTGCCTTCAAATTTCAAAGCTATTTTTTATCGTAAAAAATGTTCCATACAAAATAACAAAACTAGATTTCGATATCTAAAATGAAATTCAGCAAAACAATGAATATTCCATGAAATCGGTGAAAAATTGATGATTTCAAAAATCCGATTTCTTTCGCGAAATTTTGCAGACTAATTCGAAAAAATCGTCTAAAATTATCCCAGAATTTTTGCCGAATGAAAAAGTTGCGTATTTTTAAAAGAAAGCTTCTGAAATTTCATGCAGAGAAAAAAAACCGGAAAGAGTCTGAATAAGCCAAATGATGCTGGGTTTGAAATAGTAATGAGGTTAAGAAATTGAGAAATAGAAGGGGAATTGGAAAGGGAAAAGGGTAGAAATCAAAGAAATAGCATGGAAAATTATGAAAAAAGATTTTAGAAAATAGTAAAGGAATTTAGAGACGAATAAGAAGGGGGTTTATTTCTATCAACGGAAATGTACGTCAATTCAGTGCTTAGGAATGATGAATATGGGGTGGCTGGAGAGCGGGAAACGTAAGATGAGTCTCTTGAGCAAATTGGGAAGCAAAATAGGCAATTCAAGAATACGACAGACGGTTTTGAATTTCCATACTTGATTATGGGAAAAGACAGACGAAAGAAAATAATATCACCGACAAATTTGAACATCTAGACGACGATATTTTAGTCGATTTTATAGATGACTACTAAATTATAAAGCCTACATTTAGTCTGTTAAATTTCAATCGAATATTATAAAGCGTGCAGCAACATTATTTTTCCTGCATAGCTCTATCCCAAATTTCGAGCTAAATCATAATTTACACAAAAAGATTTTCTGTATTATTTATGATGAAATATAGCAAAAAATCGGTATATGAAGGAAATGTTGAAACATTGTTCAGTTCATGATCGCATCCGGATTTATCGTGGCGAATGCGGTTGCAGCCGGCTTTGCTCACATCGATCCCTACAACATCGGATGGAGATTCATGTTCGCTGCTGCAGGTATACCCGCTGCCATTCAGGTATATTTTTAACCTCACACTATTCAGGCAACTAATTCAAACCAAGCTTAATGAAATATTAATGTGATCATTTATACTTTCAAGCCTTGCAAAATCTGAAGCAAATAAAGAGCATTGATGATTGTTAGAGTTCTGATTGCCAAAACTCATTAAATGAAGCTGAAATGTCAAATTCACGATCTTCAAAATATCAATTTCCTAGACTAAATATGGTGTAAGATAACCGTCAATTACTGTTGGAAAACATAGTGGGTGGACTGAGGTTTTCAAAAACACGATTGAAAACGAAGATTTCTTAAAGAAAAGAAATGAAATTAAAGGGGGCATATGCTATATATATATATTTTTTAATCAAAATGGTATCATAATTACCTAATTAATGGATGTCATTATTTAAAAGTCAATATAGAAAATATAGTGACACTTACAAATTAACTTTATGATAAAAATAAAGGCTTGTATTTCAGTTTATCGGATTCCTGTTTTTGCCGGACACGCCCAGATTTTACATGGCTAAGGGCCGAGAGGAAGAAGCCGAAAGAGTACTCGAAAAAGTGAGTGAATTTTCAGTTTCATGATTAAAATGTGTTAGATCTTTAATTAGCATAATTATCATTCAAAATTGCATACACATTGTGATATTAGAACTTTTAGAGGGTGAAAATTTTATAAACATCAATTTAGTGTCATTGATAGCTCTAAATTAAGTTAATATAATAATTTTCAATGTTAGTTAGTGAATATTACAATTTACCACATACTTTAATAGCTAACTTTTAAAGCATGACAAAATCGAATATTGCGCTTAGACTAAAGAGATCGCGTTGAACTCAATCAGTAAGCGACTAAAATATTATAATTCTTGTTCCTGGATTTTCGCTTCAATATAACCTAATTACATAAGAAACCCTCTATGCACATTTCTCCTATTGCATAATCATAAATCTAACGATTCGCTAGATAGAATGGAGCGCACTTTTTCTATTGGGTTGAAACGCTTAGTTAAATTAAAAGATAAGTTAACGAGTAAAAAGCTAGAAGCAAAATGCTAATCAATTATTTTCCCTAAAGTATAGTGAAGTTAAATTATATTTTACAAAAAATCGAATGCATCTTACACCACAACACTAGATTTTTGTAGTGAACAATTTTTTAAATGCAAGTTGAACACTGAGTTTTATGCCATTGGTTCATAATCAAATTGAAAATCCTCGATTTTGGGTAATTGAATGAAATTTTGTCTGAATGGACAAAATTGGGCAAAATTTGGGAAAGAATTAAAAATTGGATTAATTTCAGGTTTATGCGGGACACCAGGATTGGGTCGATTTCGAAATGAACGAAATCAGACTCTTCCTCAACGAAGAGGAGAAAAATAAAGCCGAAAATGGTAAATTTTTAAATTTTATGTCATTTTTGGTTTAGAAATTTTTTAAAATGAATGATGATTTCAATAACCTGGAAAAATTTTATGAAAATAAAAATGTCGAAGAAGAATTTCGGATTCAAATGCTCTTAGAATAAATTTTTAAAACATTATTAGGAGAAAAGTAAATTTAAAATGGTTAAATAAAATACGATTTCGGGCAAATATTTTGATGCGAACGATAATATGAGTTCTTCTGTTACGAAAATATGATCTTTAAGATGTGATTTCCTGAGAGAAAATCGTGCAAAAACGAAAAATAATACCGCTCAGAAATAGGAATCCAATTTAAGACAATAGCTTTTGAGATAGGGCATTTTTGAACAATAAGGAAATATTTCGGTCAGCTAGCTCCTGAAAAAAAATATTTCGTCCAATTTGGAAATTCTATCTTTCATTGTCTAGTGAGTTGGCTACAATTTTCAGTGGTTTTTTTCATAAGTAGAGCATGAAATATTCAGGATTTGCATTCCTTTGAGAGGTGGTAAATACCGCAAAACTATGACTATCCAATATAAAAATAAAAAATTAGAAACAATGCTGAGTTTATGAATTTTTTTGTAACTTAGAACAAATAATAGAATCTATTAGCTTTGAAATTACGTGTGAGCAAAACACTCTTGAATACGAAGATTAAGAAAATGCGTACGTAATTGCCACTCATCGTCATTGGAAATAAGGATTAGGTTCAAAAGAAAAGAAAAAAAAACTAATCAATTTTTAATCTACCGGAAATAAAAACGAAAAAGTTCAAATTTAGAATTTTTTGAAAAATACTTTATGAAAGGTATTTTGGATATTATTCGATTAAATACCAGGAGTAGAACTATTATTTTACAGACATAATCTTGAAGCACATAAGATGATTATTAAAAATTTAGGCTCAAGATCAGTGCTCCTTCGAATTTTTCAAACGCCCCACGTTCGAAAAGCTCTGCTTTTGGGCTGTGCGATGCAAATGTTTCAACAATTCGTTGGGATCAATACGATTCTGTTAGTAACGATCTTTCACATTCAACTGCTTTACAATAATGTTCTACTGGTTCAAGTTCACATATTCCATAATTATATCGTAACTTAACCAGTTTTTAATTATAAAAGATATCCTATGAGATGAAACTTAAATATTAGATATTGATTCAATCTGATGTCACCAAACATGCCTTCACATAACAGAATTAGTTAATTACGGAAAATATATAATGATTTTTGAAACATAGGTACTACACTGGCACTATAATTCAATCGGCTGGCGTTCGCGATAAAATCACAACGATATGGATATCGTGCGCTATTAGCGGTATGCAACTTTTATCTTATCTTACTTTTTAGTATTTTTGTTAAGTGTGTCTGTTTGTCTGTCCAAGCTTAGTTCTCGAATACTAAGCATGGTAGGCGCAAGTGTTATGCATGATTGGAAAGGTCTTTTTGCAAAAATTATCCACTGAAATTTTAATGATAAAATCCATCTTTTTGATGAGAAAACCGGAAAAACGGGTGGAAAAGAATAGTCAAGCACAGAGAATCTTAATCTGAAGTGTAATAAACGGAAGTCTGATTGATCAATCCAGCTTCCAATTTACCACTAGTGAGTTTAGGGGAATGGTAGTAGAAATGTAATGGTAGTTGTCTCAATCTCGAACTTAGGTAATTAAACTCTTATTTAATGGTAAAAAAGGAAAATTAAAATATATACAAATCGGGGTTAGGCACGTAAGCACATGACTGTTAGTGATCTGAGAAGCGATATCGAGAGCAAGGCAGGGCTGGTGAAAGAAATGTGAAAAGAAAAGACCGTCCCCGCTCTGCTTAACAAAAAAGGGACGAAATGACAGCTGTTCGAAATTAGTTAATAGGCTTCTGCCCCCTTTATAAAAAGTCGATTTATCGACATGAAGTTTATTTTCACTTTTAGACTACACAACTGTGGGTATTTACATATGAACAGAATACGCCTGCTATTTTTTACAGAAATTGATAGGCAAAGGGCTAAAACTGATAAAATATGGTAAAGTAGGATAACCAAGTACGGAGCATCTGAATCTGAGATTACCCTTGATTTTTAGGCAGTCTTACGAGTAATTGCATCTGAACACATTACATCAGCTATTTTTGCGACAGCTGCTTGATAAATCAACGAAATCATTCAAGCATGATAATAAAGCACGGGAAATTTTAATGCGAAGTTAACCTTATTTTATATTTTATCATCGCAGGTAATAGCGCGTAAACACAGTACAGATTTAGAATATGATTTTGTTGCTCATAGTCATAGAGACAGAAATCAATATCTTTTTTATTGTGAAGTGAAACGATTGATATGCATTTGTGATTGCTGCATATTTTGCCAACTGTTTTTAGCACAATGCCAAAACAAATCTGATAAAATTGATATTCAATAGCGCAAGGAAAAAGAATGGAATATCAAATAAGGTTTTCCATGTGCAGTATAATATACAATTTATCACAATTGTTGATTAAATTTTATATATTTTCTAACATCATCTAAAATTTGCTAATTGCGAGCAATATCTCTGGTTATGAATCGAACTTTGGCTAAGTCAAGGCCTAGCCGAAGACGGATGCGAAGCGGCCGCCGGAGGCTAGTATACAAGTAAAATTAGTAATATGATCATTTGCAAGTGTTGCATTATTTTAATACAATGGAAAACGTGCGGTAATTGCAAGATAGAAAAATCATAACCAAAATCACTAAAATAGTCAGCTGTAAGTGCCGCGCGGTTTTTATTCCATAGAAACCGTGTTGCAATCGCAAAATAAGAAGATTTTAGCCGTGCAATCCGTGGGCACACTCGCGCCGATGAAACTGATCGAGAAACTCGGGAGGCGACCGATTTTGCTACTCTCTTTGATCGGAACGATTCTATCTTTATGCCTAATGGGCGGTGCCTTCGTCGCGATTAATATGGTACGCTACATACACAAAGAACGCTTAAAAATTGATGGAACATTTTCCATTGAGAATTAGTTTGGTTTTTATTATATTTAGCCGAAACTTAATGGGGCATACGATATTTTATGTTCTTATGTAAAAAATAATGACAAATTTTATGAGATTCCAAATGTGTCTAGTAATTTAGGTTCAAAATTATATAGGAGTCTAGAAAAATCTATAATTATCAACGATAGGAACACGATAGTTCGAGTAATTTAGGACTCTGCAAGTTTGGATCCTCAGCACAAATACGATGGAATCGATTTCGGACCGAACATCGACAATAGTACCATCTTCAAGTGCGCTTCATTTAGGTTCGTGACAAAAATAACTTCACTGACGTTAATTTAGCTTTTTCTTAATTTACAATTTAAAGCTCAAATATATTTTTAATACTTTTTTTTTATCGAATGTTGGAGGATATTGGTCCAACAAAATTGACAATATTAATAAATGAGCATTTAAGAAAATATTTGAAACGTCTTTTAGAATATCAACATTTCAGTAATTGCGACTATTGCACGACGTCCCAGGACTGCGGTTTCTGTCATCCGTCGAGCGACTCCCACTCGGGGCAGTGTCTTCCGATAATGAACGGTGGAGATAAGAGCAATTCATCGGTTAGAACTAATCATAATAATTGCCTATATAATGGCAACGATTATTGTTTAAAATAATAATGCATATGCATCACTGTTATCGCCTTTAGCATTAACATACACTAAATAAAAGTAATTTTATGCTTTTTGTTGAAAATTACGATATATTCCAGGTCGGATTTTGCTCGGGAGCCAATGCAAATTACACGTTCGACTCGGATTTCTGCGTCACAAAGTGGACGGCCGCACCGATCGTCGTCATGGTCATCTATCTGCTCTGCTTCGCTTTCGGTAGGAATTTGACTTCTCGTTTTTTTCCTATTTTATTCATAATTTCAATTGGATGGACAAAACTTCAGCAGTTTGACCATATTATAGTTTAAATTTATTGAAGCATAGTTGATTGATTCATTCATAGAGTTTTCTATGTGGTTGAGATATTTCAAACGTGATGCACTTGACAGATTATCACTCATTTTTGTATAACTATAAATGTTGTAATGCTTTGAGGCATGTTTTTGCTCGAATTATTCCAATTAAAAATGTCGAAATATTTCCAGGAATGGGTCCCATGCCGTGGGTATTCAATTCGGAAGTCTACCCGCTGTGGGCTCGAAGCACTTGCGTCTCCCTCTCGACGTTCACCAACTGGACATTCAATCTGCTCGTATCGCTCACGTTCCTGTCGCTCGGAGAAGCCATTCATAAATACGGTAGGTTTTGAGGATATTGATAATTTTATTGTTACTGATAAAAGGAACACAGAGTATTGAAGCTAAATCAACGATTCGGAATTCGTTATTTGTCGGAAATTGATTTTAGCAACAACCGTTAAACTCGTTAGATAGTCAAATAGGCTATTATTGACGGAGCAAGTACTCGTGCGATATTTATCGAGAATAATCCATCGCATATGAGAAATTTTGCTACATATTCATTTTAACTTTAGTTTCAATTTTTCTAATCGTCATAACCGAGCGAAACAATATAATGCTCTATTAGAGCAACATTTATAATTTGAAAAAAAAAATCTGAAACAAATCTAAGAATAACTTCAGGTGCATTTTTCCTGTACGCGGGTATATCGACGATCGGATTGGTGTTGTTCTACTTCTTCATTCCCGAAACCAAGGGCCTTCCCATTGAAGAAGTCGAAGAGTTATTCAAGTCGAAGAAGAACCGAAGGCAGACAATCCAGCCAATGACCGAGGAGGACAAAAGCAGTGACAAGGATAATGATGAGAGCGAGAAATCTACTAAACTATAAATCAAGATGTTTTAAGTGAACTGCAAATTCTTTTAACATTATGAAAAACTGAATAACGCTTTTCTGGTTGAAAGTACAACTCCTATCATGATGGCTTTCTAAATGGACTTTAACTTAACTTGCAGTTGATTTGTAAACATCTCATGAGTGTAAATAGCTAAAATAAACTATTAGGTATCAATATTGGTTTATCACAAGCAAATCCTTATGATATTGATCTCGGGTATTATGAAAAATTGTTAAATTTCATTATTGAGGATTGCGCTGTATGGAATAAATAAATGCCAAAATTTAATTATTGTTCTGAAGGCATGTCATTTTCTTGAGTTTAATGCTAATTGGCACCTATATTTGTTGATAGAAATAGGAATTTCACAGAGCTTGTAGTTTTCCGTTTTATTATTGATCACCAAATGAATTCCTCATATCAAAGTAAGTTATATTATTTTTATCAACGAATTTTTGAAACATTTATTTTTAAAGATTGTGGCTTCAATGATACAGATTTAACGCTAAATGAATATGTACCATCTTCCGAAATTCAATGGGCTTTTTATGGAATTAGTGCAATATTAGCGGTACTTTTCCACGCCTACGCGATATTTTTGATATTCCAATATCAAAACGCTTGGTATGGTGACGATATAAAAGTACTTGTTTGCTCATCTACTCTTGTAAACTTCACCATGATCATATTCGGGTTGCTATATCCGAGGGTATGTTTCTGTTTCAAAAATAATTATTTTTAGCCATAAATAATGCCATTTAGTTTCTCAGCACTGAGAGCTTTGAATACATCGATGAGATAATCCACGTATTTGATAATAGATTAATTATCAAAACGATCGATTATCTGATGAAAGTGCTCCATTCCATAGTGATCACACTTATCGTGCTGTACAAACTAACCCATTTTGTCAGGTAATTACATATTTTTTGCTATTTTTAGTTATAATATATAGGGACGGTCAACTATTTTCGATCATCATCGTGATTCTGGCTTATCTGTCGATAATTTTTCTGGCTATGCTTTTAGGATCAACGTTAGATCTAATAAATAAAGACCCACAAAGCTACGAGGTCATAGTTTTATTTTTTTTTACATAAAAATCGAATTTTTAAATTTTAGGTAAAATTATTCCGAGATGTCGAAATTCTGATAGCTAACAATTCGATTGTTATCTTCTTGTCCGCCTACACATTCCTGGTTTGCAAAACCCCGATAATTTCCAAGACCAAAGACATCGACAAAATGCGAGCTCATCTGAGAATGATTTTCGCTATTTCAACCCTAGTAATTTTTAAATTTTAAGAAATTCACTAATCTATTTAATTCCAGGCCCTCCTTGACTTTGTTTGTATTGACCCATACATATTTTTGACTAGATTTACTCCATGTATAATCGAAATCCCATGGATCAAATTTGTAAGGGCTATTTTTTGCTATCTTTAATTGTTATCATTTTTAAATTTCAAAAATTTAGATCCTAATTTCATCGACGATAAGTGATAAAATGTTCCAAGGGCTGATTCTAGTCTTCGCAAGCAGGACCTTCTTGAAGTAATCTATCGATTTTTAAAAATCTCACAAGGTGCAAGAATTGGTTCAAAGCTTGAATTTCCATTAGGCATTCTTCTTGATCTATGTTATTTGTTTTACACTATCACATTATATTTGACGAATATAAAAATCGAATAAAAATTTCGAATACATGAATACATATTCAGAAAAATGTCGTGTTTGCATAATTTTGAGTCAAGATAGAGACGGTTTGAAATTTCTCGTCATATTTTAAAGAATAGAGGGCTAGCCGCCAGTTGTACTCGAGTTTAAATTTATTTGTTCTCATTTGTATTATTTCATGGTTAAATGTACATTTTCATAAAAATCGATCAACCTATACTGAGGGATGGACAGATAAAAACGTCTAATATGAACGTGTTTTCATTATCGCCCCGACCCGTCCCATCTTATCACACTTTCCAATCAAAGATACGCCGAGTGCGAAAGGCCAACTTTTAGTCGATTTTCTGAACGATTCTGAGAATAAACGACTAACATTGTTTTTGAATATCGTCATTACTTAGAAAATTTTACTAATCATTAATTTTTCATGGAGAATTTTCTCCCAATATCATTCGATGTCGATAATTTCCTTCATGAACGTTCTTTTGGATTTTTATTTTAGTTTCAAAGTCTTAATTTAGATTGTTTCATGAAATTTGACCTTTCATCAAGAATCTTCAGTCCATCAATCCATTTATAGAATGAAGCCACAACGCCTTGCATCGCACTCTCTAATCATTACGATATCGATTTTTTTCGGGCAGATTGACTTAACGCTAACAGAGAAAAGTAACGATGCTGTTACGTCACTACTAGGGAATGGTAAGTAGAAAACGTCAATTTTCGACCAATTTTAAAATTTCCATTATTAACATGAGAAGTAGATTTAAAATGGGTATCATTAAATTATTCGACTTCATGCTGTCATATTTGGTGAAACATAAAACTAAATGATGTTTCAAACCTACTGTAAATAGTGAATAGTGATTTCAATAAAGTTGATTTGAATCAGTCAATAAATGAAGTGTACACAGTAAAACTAAAAGAAATATGACCAATTTGGGGATTATTAAAACATTTTATTTCAATTTGAGGAAAATTCAGATACCATCACAATGTCGACGGCAAATCCTGGCAATTCACCCGACGTCAACATGGTTCTCGTCTATCCACCAAATCCGTCAACGGGAAGAACGGCAGCTTCAATAACGACAATAGCCTGTATCATTTCCATCATTTTCACCGTCTACATTACCGCTGCTAGGAAAAGGAGAATAGCTCAAATTGTGAGAATTTGTAATAGTAATTTATTAAAAAAAGGTTTACTACTAGAAGGCAATCCTCGATGAGTTTTGTAACAGAGTTTCAGACTCAGTATCTCTGTAATATATTTAGAATCATATCTATCTGGTCACATACACAAAGAATATATCAATATGCATATTTCTTTTGCAAAACTACGATAAATTTAAAACTTATTCAAAAACGAAAAAATCGCCTTCAGAGACTAACGATGTGGCGAGAGAACATTGAGCCGAGGGGAGATCATCTTTTGACAACACTGAACGGGCCTCAAAGTATCCCATACAATTACATATCCGAACCGAAAGGATTTTTGGGAGCTGGTATTTGTCCTGCTAAAAATGAACCATATTCTAAATTTTCAGGCAACTTCGGAATCGTGATCAAAGCCGAACTGAAGACGAAGGAAGGCCCTATAATGGTGGCTGTGAAAAGACTCATCAACCCACAACAGCAGTTGGATCTGCTCGATGAAGCAATCAGAATGCATAATTTCAAGTACGAGAAAATTTGATTATATTATGTTTCAAAACTTAGCAAATGGTTTTATTAGAAACGACTAATGATAAACCTGCTTCTCGATTTCCAAATACGAAAATAGTTTTGTAAAATTTTTGATGTTCAGTTTGCATTTTTTCTATACGTTTCAAACATATTAGTCATTATTTATCATCAATGTAGATTTATTTTATTTTATTAAATAAATCGTACCAATCAATCGTATTCATTCCTCAATTCATGCTAATTTTAAAAAGTTTCAGACACCGCAACGTACTTGGAGTCGTCGGAATTTCTATGAATGAAGAGAATGTTCCACTCATTATCACGTCCTACATGAGCGGAGGGCCGCTGTCTAACAAGCTCAAAACTCAGGTTCTCAAGAAAACAAAAATAGTTTATATTAAAATTTCAGGAAATTCCATTACCAACATCGCTACGATATTGCGAAGAAATGGCGCATGGACTTCAATACCTGCATCAGCAAAGATTTGTGCATTGCGATTTGGCCGCAAGAAATTGCATGTTAGGAACTATCTCTATTATCTTTATTATTATCAAAATAACTGCATGACAGTAGTTGTAGAGTTTTACAAGGAATCATATTATTTCTTTAAGCTTATCCAATTTTCTGAATATTTGTATCTATGGATTGACATAAGAGTTTTAGGCTCGACGAAACAGATACATTGAAGATCGCAGATTTTGGACTTTCTCAATGTCTGAACGACAATTACTATATTACATCAGATATCGGGAACAAACCAGTGCCAGTTGCGTGGTATCCAATCGAATATTTCGGAGATCAGCCGGAGGTTTAGGCCGATTTTCATAAGACGACTAAAAATTGAACGAATTTCAGATTTCTCGATACGGCGACATCTGGGCTTACGGTTTGAAGAAACTGCTTGTTTTAATTGAAAGAAGGCTATTTCAGGAGTGACCATGTGGGAGATCTTCAGTAAAGGATTAAAGCCGTACAAGTACCTGCTGAGCACAGAAATCATCGAGTTTATCAGGAGAGGACGGAGATTGGATAAACCGGATGACTGTCCGCAACTTTTGTAAGTTCCATGATTGCACTCATAAAAAATTGATGATAGCATTTCTTTCCTCAATTTTCACTAAATTTCATTAGCTAGAGCAGAAAAATATCTATTTCCAAGGGTTGGGTTTTCTTTAAATGAATAGCTCAAATTGCTAAATTAAAGGATAAATAGTTGTTTTCAGATACGACAGCGTAATGCTCCTCTGCTGGGCCGAAGACAAACACGACAGGCCTTCGCTGGAGATGATCATCGAACGAGTGAGAGCATTCAGAAAGTCCGACAAATCAGCGTCGAGCACTCCATTGGACAATGAAAAGCAGAAGGTTTCACACGTCAAATTGGAAGAAGCTATTGAAATTGATCAAGTTTGAGACTTTTTATTTTTTAAGATGCCCTAGAAAAATCGGATGGGAATATCGCTTATCTCAAATCAATTAAATTTGATTTTTTATTGTGGCCTTATTGTTATCATCTGATTTTCATTTTCATATTGATCATCTTGTAGCATACAAATTATTGTTCTAGTCAAACGACGTGACAGATCGTGTGTTGAAAAAATGGGGAGAAAAGGCGAAAGAGATAGGGAAAATTGCATACCTCTCTTTCAATTGTCTCCCTTGATTCCTTTCTCTGCACTCTACCCTCTCTCTTTGCGCATAGTCATGACGTGCAATATACGCCAGACCTAGGGAGCACTTTCGTCAGACGAAAAAAAACTAGGGGGGGTAGGTCGCACGGCGG